>JBBPFD010000128.1:88757-157025 GCA_038363315.1 Mugilogobius chulae
CATATTTTCTCTTTCCCCCGTTTATTCTGATTCCGTTTTTTCTGTCTTGTCATTTCTTCCGATAGTGTCTTTCAAAGCCGCTTAAATCTCGTGTTATCGCCGGGTTTTTATTTATTTCAGAGGAGAAATGGTTCCACTTTGCTCCTGTCGATGTCTCTCCTGATGATTGTCGCCGGAAAGGATAAGACATGTTTAACTAAAGAAGAGATGTAAAAAACAATGCCACGCGCAAGGACCACACAAAAGGAAGGACAAAAGCAGGACTGACAACAGAACTAAAAACAGGACAAAACAGGAACAAAAGCAGGACTAAAACAGGACTAAAAACAGGACTAAAACAGCGGACCAAAGGCGGACTAAAACAGGACTAAAACAGAACTAAAACAGGAGACTATAACAGAGGCTTAAAGTAAGGACTAAAGCAGGGACTAAAACAGGACAAAAGCAGGACTAAAAACAGGACTTAAAAACAAGAACTAAAAAGCAGGACTAAAACAGGGCTTAAATAAGGACTAAAGCGGGGCTTAAAACAAGGACCTTCTAAAACAGGTCTAAAACAGGACTAAAACAAGGACTAAAACAGGGACTAAAGCAGGCTTAAATAAGCGACTAAAGCAAGGACAAAACAGGACTAAAACAGGACTAAAGCGAGCGACTAAAACGAGGACTAAAAGCACGGACTAAAAACTAAAGCAGGACAGGACTAAAAAAGGACTAAACAGGACAGGACTAAGCAGGACGAGGACTAAAGCAGGCTAAAGCAAAATAAAGCAGGACTAAATAGTGGAGATTTCCTGTAAACTTTTTGTTGCTTCGGAGATTTGGGTTTCACAGCAATATATTAGGTTGAACTTTTTGATGCAATAGAGGTCACTTTACGCTCTACTGCTCATGTCACCTGCAAAAAGAGATACTGTTCGTCTAGTTAGCTGGGGAAACTTCTTGAATAAAACAACAAAACAGGACAAGGATCAGCTGTTGGATCAGGTCTGAACCGGTCTGACAAGACGTCGGTCTCCTTGAAGCTTGAGACAGTGTTTTTTTCATAAGATTTGGAGTTTCATTCACAAATGTTGATTTAGCAGCAGAACCTTTGTTTTACTCACAGAGATAAACTCTTGTATTTAGCTGACAGCAGCTGGTGATGTTGCTGCCCTACACTTGTGTCAAATCAGCCAAGTTCTCCTTGCTTGTCAAACTTAGCCTGACCAGGTTCCTTCCCTCTACATTTCTGTGACATTCTGTTACATTCAGTTTGATGCAGAAGGGTCATGAAACCCGGAGCGTCGACTGGATTTAATTTCTCCGTCCAATGGTTTAGGATGATCCCAATCGAAGCACGCCCGATTTTGACACAAGATACTAAAAATAGTCGGAAATTGCTTATTAAAACCCTATTTCAAAACATTCAAGATGTCTATCGCGAACCGTAGCCGATTCTGCTCTTGCTTCGGTTTTGAACAGTGAACGCGTAACAATTCGCTTAAAACCTGAGCAGCAAACCGTGTTGAGAGGCTCATACTGAAAAAAATCCTCGCGCTACATGTCGCGTGTCGCTATTTCGGTGGAATTTGGGGTTTTCTGTGATTGGTTGACTCCATGCTCGGAAAGACTGTCCTTGAAATTGAAACCTGGCGCCTGATCCCAGACCCTCGCGTCTTTGTAAAGTGTCTGTCAAAGTGTTGAGGGACTGGTCAGGCTGCACACACGTCCCCTTTGTAAAAAAGAATAAACAGCGTAGATCAGTGACCTCCAACCACCTGTCAAGTTTCTCGCCAAGAGATTTTTGGATCATACCGTTATGCTTTATTAATAGGGGTTATGCACTAACGTCTTTCCGGCCTCAGATAGACATACGGCCGGCAACCATCCGTGGCGTCGTTTGCATAGTGACAAGCTGTTTACTCAAAGGCGATTGTACATCCAGCGAGTCCTGAAGCAATCCCTCTCAGAAAAAAAGTTCTCTTTGTCATCTGTTGTAGACATAGTGACAGCTGTAATTGCAGGAAAAGTGCCGCTTGGTTTTCATAATGAAAAGTGAGCGGAACTACGCGAGCTCCGCCCACATACGAGAAGCTCCGCCGCACCTGCCGACTGTTGCTAACAAGCCCAGGCAAGGAGGCGCCGTGGTCCGGAGCTGTCTGGCAACAACCAGCGTGTGTGCCTCACTTCTTCACGGCCCAAAGCACCTCTGCCCCGGGCTCATGAGCAGCGGAGTCTCGGCTCTGTGCGCGGAGTTCTTACTTGTTTATTTTTTCATGTGAAAACCTCCGTATGCGTGGAGCTCGCGTTGTTCGCTCACTTTTACAACGTTTCCTCATGAAAACCTAGTTCAGAGCGCACTTTGCCTGCTGTAACAGCCATCGCTGCGTCTAAAACAGATTGACAAAGAAAACATTTTTTTTTTCTAAGAGGATTGCTTCAGGACTAGCACAAAAACCTCGTGTGATGTCCATCGCCTTGGAGTAAACAGCTTTGTCACTATGGCAAACTACCTCCACCGGATGTAGCGGCCTTATGTTCACATCTGAGTGCGGAAGACGTTACTGCATAACCCCTATTGTATTTATTACATGCCTGATTCTACTGGTCTAAGTATTTTTAGATGTCTAAGGGCATGGTTAGTACTTGGGAACACCAGACGCCTCAATTTGATGGTTAAGAGACGAATGGACTGTTGTTGTGTTGCTTGAATAAGACACTTACCCACCTTGTCTTGGTGTATGTATACACTGAGTGAGTGGATCCTTGATTGTAAAGTGGTTTGAGGGCCTTGTAAGGTAGAAAACTGCTATATGAATACAGACATTTACCATTTTATTGTGTCCATTTTCTACATGAACATAAAATTGGATAAACCTTAATTATAATGAGCTTAACTGTGTTTTAGTAAAATGAGAGGTCATAAGCTCAAATACGTACCTAAACTTTGCCATTACAGAACACGTTTATCCACGGCTCCTTTAAACTTTCCGCTGCGTCTTCTCCTCCAAACTTAAACTCCTGCCTGATCGGTTTCAGTCTTTTTCTATTTTCCGTTTGGAGAATCTTAAATGTCCTGCTCTTGTTCTCCTGGTTTCACGGGACATTCAATCTGCGCTTCTTAAATAGTTTGTCCTCCAGAAGCATCAGGGAGACGGAGCAGGACTGAAGCAAGGCTGAGGGGGAGAGTGAGGAGAATAGAGATGAGCAGAACAACAAAATACTTTCACCACGGAAGAACAAAGTAACAAGGAGTGAACAAGGACTTAATGCAGCACACATATGTCGCATTGTTTGTACTTTTTAAACTCTCTTGAACCATTACTGTCACAATTTATGGTTCTAACAAAGTGTAACAAAGCATATGCAATGTTTCACTTTAGAAATTGAGTTAGAGCTACATCTACTGGCTGAAAGAAAATGGCACAAGGGAAAATGATAAAAATATCTTGCCTGATGTACTAATGTTGTAGAAATGTCCACTAGAATCAGGATAATTTACAGACTTGAAAACAGTGTATAACAGGGATTTTAACTCAAATGCAGCTGAAACCGAAATGATCAGTCAGAGTCGGTGGAGAGCTGCAGTTTCAAATATAAGCCTGACTATGTTATATTCTATGTAATTAAGGCAATTAGGCTATTGACCATTTGCACCTATGTCACATGACATGGGGCTCATGATGGAGCAGAAGTGTGTACGCAGCATTACAGGAGCGCAAAACTGACAAATTCTCACAGATTTTTTTTTATTTTTCCCATAAGAAAGCAATGGATACTTCTAGTGCATGTTCAGTACATTTGTCTGTGGAAGTAGGACGTCTTTTAGACAAAGCACAAAGCAGGTATTTGGAAAAGCTCATGAATGCAGCTGATCCAGACTCTTCCTCCTGCTGTGTTTGCAGATTGAATCAAATGTACAAGCTTGTCTGACTTTACTCCTCATGATTTGAACCATTCTGTGGTAAACAGTCTTACACTGGAGCAGATTTAAAAAGAGTTTAGTTTTCAGTAACTTGGCTGTAGATCATGTGAGGCTAGTGTTAGCCACACATGATGCAGGCTGTTTCAGATATTCATTGCATTTTTTTTTTTTTCAAATGTCATATTTTTTTCTCATTAGCATTGATTTACCTTGTTTAAAGTTCATTCATTTTGTACCGCTTGTTCTCGTTAGGGGTCGCGGGTAAAAGGGGCATGTAATTATAAGACTTTGTCTTCTTCATGCTCCTATTCACCCATGTATATTTTGCAATTAATTTAGTTGAAATTCACTTTCTAATTTGCATGGATGAATAAAACAAATGAAATAAAAATGAAAATGAAATAAATGGATCCTATCCCAGTGACTTTGGGCCTTAGGTAGGGTACCACCCTGGACAGTGGCCAACTCGTGGCAGGGTTACCTTGTTTAAAAGTGCGTATGGCAGGTTGGAGTACATTTTTGGTAAAATATAGCAAACATGATTATGATTAAGATTTGACTAAACGTTTAGCTTGTTTTAACCCAATTTGGTTGCTTTTAGGAAGTTATTATTGTTTTTTGTCCAGTAAATATGACATATGTGGAGGGGAATCTACAAATGTTACCATAGCAACCACATTGTAATCTGGGCCAAAATCAACATAACTAACCCAGAAGTGACAACGTGACAAAGTATTATAACTTATAAGACTTTACTGTGCTAAATTCTGCTTAAGCTCCCAGTAAAAAGTGTTAATTGTGTGTATAATGTCTTTTTGATGACATATGTGGAAGGATTCTGTTATAGAACTCACATTACTTCCTCTCATTTTTACCTTTTTTTTGTCAATTCCTTCATAAATTGCAACTTAACTGCTGTAAAACTATGATAAATATTTACCACAAAGACTAACACACCAAACTAAGTCAAAATTAGAAAAATGTGGTAATCTGTCATATGGGCTTTAAAGTGTTCACTGCAAATCTGTAACAACTTAGAGGGATTCCAGTTCTTTCGATGTATTGCTGGGACCCACTGGCCTCTTCTATCTTCATCAAAACATAAACGAAAAAGCCCAAGGTTTAGGCTTACAACCTCCTGCCTGTTAGTGCAGCGTGTTCCACAAGATACAGCCATTTTACAATTGAAATCAATAAAAGTAACTTAGAAATAGGCAGGTTCATAGTTGTAATGCACACAGTCAGCGCTTTTGCCCTCCATCAGGAAACAATATTAGAACATGACTTAAAAACTCAAAAGTCAGTCCTGCATAATACTGTAATTAAACCTCCTTTTAACTCAGGCTAATCCTAGACTAAAGCCGACCAAACTGGGACTAAACGCGACACATGTTTGAACTCACTCAGATCTTCTTCTTTGCCTCCTTCATAATCTTTATCCCTGCAGGAGTGAATTGTGCTGACGAGGAGAAGCATCCCAAACAAAGGCAAGTCCGTGGGCTAAAACAAGTGCTGACGGAGAAGCTTAAAAGTGGCCTCCAGGGACCGAAGAGCCGAAGAACCGGGAGAGAGAAATAGACAGAGAGAGAGAGAGAGGCGGCCGTTTACTGTGGAAGGACAGAGAAATCATTACATTATTACATTTGCATTCGCTTGTTTAGTGTATGTTTAGGGATGAAACAATTACAGAGAAACGATGATACTGAATCGTCAAAAGTCTAAAGTGTAATTTCATGAGCTGACACAGTATATTGCATTACGTTTCCTTGCGCTACAGACACCAGCTCCAATTGAGTTTGCTCCCAAAGAATATTCTTTCAAGTGGAACAACTACAGTACAGCAATGAAATTAGGTTTTTTTTTAGTGCATCGCTATAAAATAAACTGCTTTGTTACAGAAACAGCCACAAAACAAAGACATTTATACCACTTTAGCAAACTTAATAACTGTTTTAAGCAGTTTAATTTGCTATATACAGTTTTTGGATTACACGCATCTTGTAAATGTTATTTTAGGAAAAAAGTAAAAATAAAACGCAAAAAAATGAATAATAATATTAGTCTCTACATTTTGTTTTCATCTTTATAACATAGATACAGTCGGCAACGCGTCACTGTTGTTTTCCCCCTCAGCAACATAATAAAGAATGGAAAGCTAAACTGTTTACCTCTTTTAAGATGTTTTCTGGCGAATTAAATGTATTTTTAGCTAAACTAATTCAAGTCGAGTTACAACCGGGTTTTAAACGGAGGTTACTGAGATGTTGTTATGTCAGAAAAGTAAACAAAAAGTTAAAAAAGATACTAAAAGACGCCAGGCGGCGGCACTAGCATCACGTTAGCATTTAGCTCGCAGCTACCGTTAGCATTGCTAGATATATTTACATAATTGGAAGGTTGAATCACTTTATTTACCCTCATGTCTTCGTGTCTGTATTTGACACAATATATCTCCTAAAGTCTATGTTTGCTGTTGTAGTTTTTGAGCAGTGACTGATAAAGCTGCTGTTCTGATTCACTCCCCATGTTAACTTCGGAGGTCTGTTAGTGGGCGTGGCCTTTTTTTTTTTTTTTTTAAATAAATAAAAAAGCGCCATATAATGCATTTATTACATTCTGAATATTGTAAAATAGCAATGCATTGTGTAAAAAAAAAGTATAATTCATTTTTGTTGCTGCAAGTTAAGAAAGGCTACGACCGTTGCCATGGCGACCACAAACAAGAAATCCGTAGCTAGCTAACGGTAAAGCTTAAAAAAAAAAGAGAGAGAGAGAAAATAACATGTCAAAACGGCAATTACTGAGAGCTTTGGTGAATGAGCGGCTGAATGCGGCTGCTGAAGAGATATTTGTGCTGTTTGAAAGAGTAATTGCGGAGTACGAAGAGGAACTGCGTCTCTCCAAAGCGGAAATACACGAGAAACACGACGTTTTGCAGTCGGCGTTGAACCCGAGAGTCCTGCTGCACAGACTTCAGACGGACCAGACCTCTTCAGTGAGTCCCGACGTGGGTTTGGACCAGATAATCACGCAGATAAAAGAAGAGCCAGAGGAAGTTGGACAAGAAGAGCTGCAGGTGCACATCCCAGAGTTAAGTGTTTGTGTGAAGACAGAAGAGTTACTGCTTCTACAAAGTCAAACTGTGATCAAAGAGGAAGCACAGGCAGAGGAAATCAGCTCACACTTCCACACAGACACAGAAGAACTCACTGACCACTCCTCTGACTACGATGAAGACTTTCCAAAAGCTCAGATGGAGGCAGAAGGAGAAGACAACAACAATGTTCAGATCCGAGAGACAAGCACAGCTGCACAAAGTCTGTTCTTCCCCAAACCCAAGTCAGACACAGAGGATCCCACAGACAGAGGTAAGTAGACCAGACATAAATGTATTCGAGCAAGAGTAACATCATTGTTTCTCACATGATATGTAAATGTTGTTATATTACTCGTAAAAGTACAAAATATGTATTTATTTAATTTATTTATTTATTTGAAAGGGACAATGAATGCACATTAATGAACACCAGTACATAAAATACATGTGTAAATGTGCCAAAGTTAGCGAACAGCTAATTTACATTCGTAGTCCCTTTACATTTAAAACAAGACAAGACAACACAACTCATAAAGGCCACACTCACTCAGGGTACAAAGTGCCAATTTTCTAAAGTGCAAATGTGGTTAAAGGTTGTATGGAAGATTTTCAAAAATTCAAAAAATGTTAAACTTGGTCAAAAACAGTTGCATAGATTTGTAACAGCCTTGTACCTATGGTAAACAAAAGAAGAATTATAAAAATATATAAACTATGGACATGATGAGCCAAGTAAAACATTGACCAATAGAAAACGAGGTACCTCATTATCTATTGGCCTGGTAAACCTGTCAAGCAAACCCTCAGTGTTCCTAAGTAACTCATTGGCCCAGTTACAGTGAAGGGCGTGGCCCTGGGAGGGAAACACATGTGCATCATTTGAAAAACAGCAAACATTTGTTGGATTTGAAAAATGCTCCATACAACCTTTAAGGTGCATTAAGTAATTTTAAAGTGCTGCAGTTTTAAATTTAATAAATAAGTTAAATCAGTATAAGAACAGTTCGTGTCCACGTGTTGGTCCTCTCCTGCCGCACAGAGATGACCAAGACACTGGAGTTTGCAGAGTGCCCTCTAGTCCTAAAACATTCACACATATTTACATATTTACATTGAACAAGTCCATCTTTGTTACAGTTACATTTAATAACTAAGCTGTGGAGATTGTCACTTCTCCAGGAAAGCAATGGACCTACTTGTAATTCTAAGCCATTTTAGATAATTTTGTGCACATAAGTGTCTTTTTAAACATCAGAGATAAAAAACCTAAAAGTTATAACAAAAGGAGCTGTGACATAAACAAATGTATTCTAATCATTTCTCATCGTCGACATAGTTAGACATTATGCTGTTGTCTGCTAAAAATGTACTCTAAAAAGTAAAATTCATTAAAAAGCTAATGTTATAAATGTTCACCCACAGATCACTCCTCTGACTGTGATGAAGACTGTCCCAGAGTGCAGATGGAGTTAGAAGAAGACGACGACAACGACAGCGACATTCAGATCAATGACACAAGCACAGTCTCACCACACTCAGGTCATCTCTTCCCCAAAGACACGTCTGCACCAGAGACTAGTGCCGCTGCAAACAATGACTCAAGAACTGCTGAAGGAGCTGAGAAGAAGAAACATCAGTGCTCTGTTTGTAAAAAGAGATTCAGTTGTAATTCAGTTTTACAAAAGCACATAAGAGTTCACACAGGAGAGAAACCTTACAGCTGCACAGTTTGTAAAAAGGATTTAGTCAAAGCGGGTCTTTAAATATACATATGAGAACACACACAGGAGAGAAACCTTACAGCTGCTCAGTTTGTATAAAAGGATTTAGCAAAAAATCATCTGTAAAAATGCACATGAGAACACACACAGGAGAGAAACCTTACAGCTGCACAATTTGTAAAAAAGGATTCAGTCATAGAGTGTCTTTAGATATACATATGAGAACACACACAGGAGAGAGACCATTCAGCTGTTTAATTTGTAAGAAAACATTTACTCAAAACTCAAACTTGAAACGACACTTGAAAAGTTTGGCTCACCGTAAAAAGCAGAAGTGAACAGCACCTGACTGAACATAATTTGATTGTTAATTTAATCATATTCAAAAGACAAAAGTGAAGTTGGAGGACTGGTCAGAATTGTAAATATTTGTAGTTTTTTGCTCACAGCCTTTAGCTCTCCAGTACAACATTTAGTTTGAGATTATTTGCCTAAAATACATAAAACTTTCTGAACAGTTGAGTTTGAAGAAGATACTGTGCCAAATGTAACAACTCTGCTTTTGTTTCCAGTTTGTAGTAAGACAGTTTTTTTTTGCGATTAGTTTGATTTCATTTAAATTTACATAACTTGGGAGAAATATTAAAAATTGACCCATAAATATAATTGTTTTTTTCTGGGTTTTGGGCCATGACAAAAACTGTATTAATCAACCTCAGTCTGAATCCTGTTGTTGAATGTCTGTAAATAATTGATAATTGATTGTTTGATTTTAGAAAACATTGTTATTTCAAGTTTGTTTGTTCTACACTTTAAATACTTAAATTGACCTAATAAGAATGTTTTGTTAATGTTAAGTGCCTCAAAGTGTTGCCTACATTTTATGGACTGAAACCAAATAAAGCAGTTTGTATATTTTTTTGGCTTTTGTGAATTTTCATCAAGAAAGACAAAGTAATTATTAGTCTGATGTTCTTTAAGGTGAAAGTCTACAATGTTCAAACGCTGCAACGTCATATTTTATAAGTCCATTTGTCACTGGTTGATTTTATTTTGTGAGTAGTAAACTAGACGTGGTTATATTTTATTGTGGCCTACATTAAGACTTTTAAAGAGTTCAAATGTAAGACTTTTTAAGGCCACAAAACATACAAAATAAAATCTATTTGAAAGTCGTGACCTACAGTGTTTCACAAATAATGCTGTTTCTTTTCCAGAGGCCTCGTAAGATATAACTCTATATTTTGCTTCAATTATAATAAATGCAATGAATTAGCAAAAATATAACGCAATTTATGCATGTTGTTGCAGTAGTAGTAGGAGTAGTAGTAGTAGTAGTAGTAGTTGTTGTTGTAGTTATAGTAGTAGTTGTTGTTGTAGTTATAGTAGTAGTAGTAGTAGTAGTAGTAGTAGTAGTAGTAGTAGTAGTTTGTAGTAGTAGTAGTAGTTGTTGTAATAGTAGTTAGTAGTTGTAGTAGTATGTAGTAGTAGTAGTAGTAGTAGTAGTAAGTAGTGTAGTGTTGTAGTAGTAGTAGTAGTTGTTGTAATAGTAGTAGTAGTTGTAGGTAGTAGTAGTTGTAGTAGTTGTAGTAGTAGTTGTAGTAGTAGTAGTAGTAGTGTTGTTGTTGTAGTAGTAGTTGTAGTAGTAGTAGTAGTAGTAGTAGTAGTAGTAGTAGTAGTTAGTAGTAGTAGTAGTAATAGTTGTTGTTGTTTTCTTCTGCAATTAGGATTTTTTCTGGAGAAAAACAAAGTAGCCTGTTCTTTGCATGTTTGAAAACAAAAGAGTCATTATGGGTCTGTAAATGTTCAAACAAGAGCTGCAAACTAAGTTTTTCAAAGTAGTCGACTAGTTAGAAGTTAATTTTACTTTATAATTAGAAGAAGAAGTACGGGAACTCATTGATCTGTCCCAGTTTTACAGAAGACATGTTCCAGTTGAAAAAGAACAGGATTTCAGTAAAAAATAAATAAATAAATTCCAAACAAGCCAACTGACGTTCTGTGCGTTCCGTGTGAAAAGCAGTTAGGCTACGACCGTTTCCATGGCGACCACAAACAAGAAATCCGTAGCTAACGGTAAAGCTTAAAAAAAAGAGGAAAGAACATGTATTGCATTACGTTTCTAAAGAATATTCTTTTAAGTGGAACAACTACAGTACAGCAATGAAATTAGGATTTTTTTTTAGTGTCTCGCTATAAAATAAACTGCTTTGTTACAGAAACAGCCCCAAAACATAGACATTTATACCACTTAAGCAAACTGTTTTAAGCAGTTTAATTGCTATATACCCAGGGCTCTCAACTCTCACGCAATGACCGTGTGACACACGCAATTCACCTCCTTCACACGCTCTCACGCCACACCTGGCATTTCTCACGCTAAAAAATCAGACACAATTTTTTTTTTTTCAACCAAAGTTAAATAGTCTCAAATGTATACCCGAGGGTTGCCAGCCGCATGCGGTTCTTGACCAATCAGAGTGCGGCTCTTTGGCTCATTCAGAAACATTTGCGCCTCCACACACCACACACTCTCTCTCTTTCCCTCTCGCGGACATGAGAGAGAGAGCCGCATGTGCGTAAAGCTGCTGCTGTAACCTGGCTGATCCCGCCCAATGAAGCTAAAACATAGAAATCCTGAGCCCTGCGAGTGTTTTGAAGTCCACTGCGACACTCTACTACTCACAAGCTTTCAGACACTTTTTATTTCACTAAGATAGACCTCAGATTCAGAGAGTTATGATTGTTTTCGCCTTAACTGAAAATTTCCATTCATTTCAATGGGGCGGGCGCGCGGAATTTGACGGGACGTTAGAATGCATTTCATTCACTGTCCCAAGACACAGGAGATGTAAAAGTGATACTAAACATGTGTTCAGGTGTCCTGATCCACGCTTGTGAAGGCTGTGTTGTTTAAAGAGCTTTTACAGCTCCTGCTCCTCTGTCACTGCTGCGTCTGTGCCTCTCCATGGTCTGCGCTGGGAGGAGCAGGGCCGGTTTAAAAAAAAATGAGGACCTTTAAAGGGGGGGCTCATCTGACATGAAAAATTTTAAATTGATATTAGAATTTGATAATAATTATATAGTTAATAAACTGACTCGTGTCTTTTTTAATAGTAAAATTACATCACATAATAAAAATATCACATCTAAAACTCACCAAAAAGCAGGAAATTGCACAGAATTTTTTTAAATTCTCATCCCAGACCCCCCTGAGTTACATCAAAACCATGTTATATTAAAAATACCTTTAATAAAGGGCTTACAGTGTCTGTGTCTAAATGTAATAACCTATTCATTTGAGCACCTATAAAGAAAGTAAAAAAATAATATGAATAATTGCATACATATTTACATTTTGTCATATTGTCAGAGTGCAGAAGTGCAGGGCCGTTTGAAAGGGATTTAAGGACTTTTAAAGGGGGTGTGGGGGCTCCGCAGCTAACATGAAAAACTTCCAATTAATAATACAATGTTATATTGCTTTCATGTTTCTGACATTTTTATGTCTTTGTTACACCAAATAGATAATAAAAAAAAAAACCACAGTGTTTTTACTTTGAACAGCCACAAAATGGACTGTTATTTGCCCTGGAGGAGGAGGGCCCACGCATGTTTATTTTGAATTAAAAAAAAAAAAAGTTTTTTTCATAGTATGCCATAAAATGTATTTATCCCCATTTAGAATGTCTCAAACTGTGGTCTTACTTTCTAATTTTACTGAAATGTGTGGATGAATTTTCACTTCCAGAAAGTTAAACTATAGTAATGGAGCATGCACAGCAAACCCAAAATCCTGGTCCATATCCTTAATAGAAAAAACAACATAACAAACACAAGTCCATGAAGTGTCTGCACAAAAGTTTTGAGCAGAACTGTTGTTTGAGGTGCCTATGTGCATTGTCCACTGTGAAGTAGCAGCAGCTCACAGACAGAGGCTCATCTAAAGCAGCAGAGGTAGAGCTGGAGGCTGCAGTCTCAGGACCTGCAGTTTGAACATCTGCAAAACCAGGAGCTGCAGTCTGAAGCCCCCTCACTGACATGTCTCCCACTGAGCTGGACAGAAGAGGATTAGGACTCCACTGTGAACCCCTGACACAGGATTTGGACATGTGAAGACCTATAAGTAGAAATTATGAGGTGAAATTCTCTAACAAACAGCTGACTTTGTGCTAGTGTAAATCTGCTAGAAAATAGGATATGTTAGTTAAAAACACTTCACATTGCAGGAAACTACATATATTTTGACCAAAATATCCTGGGGAACTCCCAGACTCGACCACACAGGGCCACGTGAACAGAAGGCCTAATTGCCATTTAACTTTTATTAACTTGGTTGTTTGAACACGTGTTTTAATTTTTTATTTTTATAAAATAAGCTTAACAGAGTAATCGAATGTGTTATCCAATACAACAACTTTTGTCTCACTTTTTCCAGCCACTTGAAGCCTCTAAAATGTCTCAAAATGCACCAAAATGTGTGTGTTTTTTAAAATCTCTGGGGGAGGACCCCCAGACCCCCCGCTCATTCTTTTCACCATCTACAACATGATTTCCCCACTGCTGAAATACGTCTGATGCCCATTAACCACTGAAAAACAAACTTCTAATTAGGTCGCTGCTTTACAAATTCTCCATGTAGATTTCAGAGCCTCACTCCACCCCAGAACCTGCGAATGATTTGCACCCTCACAAAAAAATCTCACTCCAAGCCAAAATCAAAAGTTGAGAGCCCTGTATATACCGTATTTGGATTACACACATCTTGTAAATGTTATTTTAGGAAAAAAGTAAAAATAAAAAGCAAAAATGAATAATAATATTAGTCTCTACATTTTGTTTTCATCTTTATAACATAGATACAGTCGGCAACGCGTCACTGTTGTTTTCCCCCTCAGCAACTGTTGGAAAACATCTCCTGCCTCACCATAATAAAGAATGGAAAGCTAAACTTTTTACCTCTTTTAAGATGTTTTCTGGCGAATTAAATGTATTTTTAGCTAAACTAATTCAAGTCGAGTTACAACCGGGTTTAAACGGAGGTTACTGAGATGTTGTTATGTCAGAAAAGTAAACAAAAAGTTAAAAAAGATACTAAAAGACGCCAGGCGGCGCTAGCATCACGTTAGCATTTAGCTCGCAGCTACCGTTAGCATTGCTAGATATATTTACATAATTGGAAGGTTGAATCACTTTATTTATCCTCATGTCTTCGTGTCTGTATTTGACACAATATATCTCCTAGAGTCCATGTTTGCTGTTGTAGTTTTTGAGCAGTGACTGATAAAGCTGCTGTTCTGATTCACTCCCCATGTTATGGTGCGTTCCAGGCAACTGGGAACTGGTATATGTGCCACCTCCACTTGTAAAAATACGCTGGAACGCCACTCGAACTGGTTAATCCCACTGGTGAACTGGGACCTGGTCGAGGAAGCCCCACTTCACATACGAGTTCAACAATCACCACAATAATTTTATTTGAGGGGTTTAACTGACGCAAAAACTATTTAAACATTGATTACAGGTTATTTGCCGTTACTTTTGTTTAGCCTAAAGGTTAGCATTAGCCATAATGTTTACATACGAGTTGATTACGTTGGAACGCTCTGAAGTGGGAACTGGTATTTTTCAAGTGAGAAATGTCCCAGTTCCCAGGTGCCTGGAACGCAGCATTAACTTCGGAGGTCTGTTAGTGGGGCGTGGCCTTTTTTTTTTTTTTTTTTAAGATAAAAAAGCGCCATATAATACATTTATTACATTCTGAATATTGTAAAATAGCAATGCATTGTGTAAAAAAAGTATAATTCATTTTTGTTTCTGCAAGTTGAAAGAAAATACTCGTAGTCAGCGGCTTTTCCTAAGGCTACGACCGTTGCCATGGCGACCACAAACAGAAATCCTTAGCTAACGGTAAAGCTTAAAAAAAAAGAGAAAATAACGTGTCAAAACGGCAATTACTGAGAGCTTTGGTGAATGAGCGACTGAATGCGGCTGCTGAAGAGATATTTGCGCTGTTTGAAAGAGTAATTGGGAGTACGAAGAGGAACTGCGTCTCTCCAAGCGGAAATACACGAGAAACACGACGTCTTGCAGTCGGCGTTGAACCCGAGAGTCCTGCTGCACAGACTTGAGACGGACCAGACCTCTTCAGTGAGTCCTGACGTGGGTTTGGACCAGATAATCACGCAGATAAAAGAAGAGCCAGAGGAAGAGCTCGTCGGACAAGAAGAGCTAAAGCAGCTGCAGGTGCACGTCCCTGAGTTAAGTGTTTGTGTGAAGACAGAAGAGTTACTGCTTCTACAAAGTCAAACTGTGATCAAAGAGGAAGCACAGGCAGAGGAAATCAGCTCACACTTCCACACAGACACAGAAGAAACTCACTGACCACTCCTCTGACTACGATGAAGACTTTCCAAAAGCTCAGATGGAGGCAGAAGAAGAAGACAACAACAATGTTCAGATCCGAGCGACAAGCACAGCTGCACAAAGTCTGTTCTTCCCCAAACACAAGTCAGACACAGAGGATCCCACAGACAGAGGTAGGTAGAGGAGATGTAATGGCAATTTTATGAAAATAATATCCGATTTATAACAGTTAAATGTAAATTATAAAAGAACAAAATATTTAAAGTTAAAACTTATGATGTTCTCTCATCATTAGTTTACTCAGCTGTAGGCCTACTTGAACTGATTAATTTATGTTTGAACAATCTTTTCTCACCTACCACTTATCTCTGTCCACACGCCTGCATTTGTCTGTATCTGTATTATTGTAATGGTCTTAAAATGATCAAGAAGCCACTTTTCAACAAAAACTATTTGTAATTGAAAATTAGCTCTTAGTTACAGTTAAATTTAAAGTGCGTATGACAGGTTGGAGTACATTTTTGGTAAAATATAGCAAACATGATTATGATTAATTTGGTTGCTTTTAGGAAGTTAATTCTTGTCTTTTATGTGGAGGGGAATCTACAAATGTTACCTAGCAACCACATTGTAAATCTGGACCAAATCGACATAACTAACCCAGAAGTGACACGTGACAAAGTATTATAACTTATAAGACTTTAACTGTGTTAAATTATTGCTTAAACTCCCAGTAAAAAGTGTTAATTGTGTGTATAATGTCTTTTTTGATGACATATGTGGAGGGATTGTGTTCTCACCGGCCTATCCAAACGAGCTGTAAAACAGCTGCAGTACATCCAGAACGCTGCTGCTCGAGTCCTGACCAGAACCAGGAAGTACGATACATTAGTCCTGTGCTTAGGTCTTTGCACTGGCTTCCAGTGGCTCAGAGAATAGAGGTTATGCAGGTGACATCACGGCATTCTAAATGTGAGTGCTGAGTGGCAAGGATGCATGATAGTCAATGGAGAGAAAGGACATTTTCTACTGTAAAAGCTGAAAATACAGCTAAAACAAGAAAAATAAACTACAGTTTGATAACAAATTTTAACCCACCACAAGTCTACTGAGCACTGGTTTGTAACTGACATGTAAAAAAAGAAAATCAAGTCAACAGTTGTAGCAAAACAACAAGACTTTAGCTTCTCACATTTATCAGACATTGAAATCACACACAGTTGAACTTATTACCTTATTCTTCTTTAAAAAGATGTTTTTGAGTTCGTTTGTTGCAGTTAAAATGTCCTAAATCATCAACTGTTTTAGCAGACAAGCCGTTGCTACGACAACAAATAAATACATTGAAGAAAAGCCACTCATTCTAAATGTTGCTAAGCATTTTTGGAATGAAATGATGTCAGTGCATAACCTCTATAGACTTTAAAACAGCTCTGCTTGTGTTTAAGTCTCTCCATGGACTAGCACAAAGTACATAGTGCGTTATGAACCATCTCGCACTCTGAGGACCTCAGGGACCGGCCTCCTGCTGGTGCCCAGGGTCAGGACTAAACATGGAGAATCAGCGTTTCAGTTTTATGCAGCTAAGACCTGGAACAGTCTTCCAGATGATGTAAGACAGGCCTCCACTGTGACAATGTTTAAATCTAGGCTGAAAACATGTCTTTTTATCTGTGCATATGACTGAAATGCTTTGTCTGCACTCTTTCAGCCCGATCTGCCTTTGTCTTAGCCGGTCTTAGCCTTGGTCTTAATTATTCCTCTGTTGGCCACTAGTGGCTCTCTCCAAGCTCTATACACTGTCAGTGTAGAAGGTGTGGCTCCAGCCAGATGTGAGGGGGTGCAGTTTTTTTCATTGAACCTGACACATGCTCACACCTGTGACAAGTGAGCAGCTGCTTTAGGATCACAGGCAAAAGAGAACTATAGCAGCAGCTTCAGTTTGGAAAAAAACTGTAATAATAGAAATCTATTTGGTGAAAGTCTATGTACTTGACAGACTTTAACAACTTTGTCTAAAAATGTGTCTTTTCTTTTACATAGAGCTTGTTGACTTAATAAAAAAGATAATCAGATGTGAGAGTGAACATGGGTCAGTGTGAATGCTATGGAAAGGCCAAAGAGGCCATCATGTATTTTTTAAACCATTTTTTATGTGTCAACGCGTTAAAAAAATGTTGGCCTCATTTTTAGACAAAGTTGATAAAGTCTGTCAAGTAAATAGACTTTCACCAAATAGATTTCTATTATTGCAGTTTTTTTTTTTTTTTTTCCAAACTGAAGCTGCTGCTACAGTTCTCTTTTGCCTGTGATCCTAAAGCAGCTGCTCACTTGTCACAGGCGTGAGCATGTGTCAGGTTCAATGAAAAAAACTGCACCCTCACATCTGGCTGGAGCCACACCTTCTACACTGACAGTGTATAGAGCTTGGAGAGAGCCACTAGTGTCCAACAGAGGTTTACTTAAGACCAAGGCTAAGACCGGCTAAGACAAAGGGCAAGATCGGGTTGTAAATTTCTTTACTTCTTTTAGAGTAAATTTATGCTTTATATTTAATTATTGTAATTTTGATGCATTTTCCTGCCTTGTAAAGCACTGTAAATTGCTTTGTGTATGAATTGTGCTATACAAATAAATTTTGCCTTGCCTTGCCTATAAAACTCACATTACTTCCTCTCATTTTTACCTTTTGTTTGTCAATTTCTTCATAAATTGCAACTAACTGTAAAAACTATGATAAATATTTACCACAAAGACTATCACACCAAACTAAGTCAAAATTAGAAAAATTTGTTAATCTGTCATACGCACTTTAATAACTAAGCTGTGGAGATTATCACTTTTCCAGGAAAGCAATGGACCAACTTGTAATTCTAAGCCATTTTAGATTATTTTGTGCACATAAGTGTCTTTCTAAAGAGTAGAGATAAAAAATCTAAAAGTTATAACAAAAGGAGCTGTGACATAAACAAATGTATTCTAATCATTCCTCATCGTCAACATAGTTAGACATTATGCTGTTGTCTGCTAAAAATGTACTCTACAAAGTAAAATTCATTAAAAAGTTAATGTTATAAATATAACTGAGTACTACCATGTTCACCACAGATCACTCCTCTGACTGTGATGAAGACTGTCCCAGAGTGCAGATGGAGTTAGAAGAAGACGACGACAGCGACATTCAGATCAATGACACAAGCACAGCCTCACCACACTCAGGTCATCTCTTCCCCAAAGACACGTCTGCACCAGAGACTAGTGCCGCTGCAAACAATGACTCAAGAACTGCTGAAGGATCTGAGAAGAAGAAACATCAGTGCTCTCTTTGTAAAAAGAGATTCCGTTATAATTCAGAGTTACAACAGCACATAAGAGTTCACACAGGAGAGAAACCTTACAGCTGCTCAGTTTGTAAAAAAGGATTTAGCAAAAAATCATTAGTAAAAAATACACATGAGAACACACACAGGAGAGAAACCTTACAGCTGTACAATTTGTAAAAAGGATTTAGTCATAGAGTGTCTTTAGATATACACATGAGAACACACACAGGAGAGAGACCTTACAGCTGTTTAATTTGTAAGAAAACATTCACTCTAACCTCGAACTTGAAACGACACTTGAAAAGTTTGGCTCACAGTAAAAAAGCAGAAGTGAACAGCACCTGACTGAACATAATTTGGTTGTTACTTTAATCATATTCAAAAGACAAAAGTGAAGTTGGAGGACTGGTCAGAATTGTAAATATTTGTAGTTTTTTGCTCACAGCCTTTAGCTCTCCAATACAACATTTAGTTTGAGATTATTTGCCTAAAATACATAAACCTTTGTGAACAGTTGAGTTTGAAGAAGATACTGTGCCAAATGTAACAACTCTGCTTTTGTTTCCAGTTTGTAGTAAGACAGTTTTTTTTTGCAATTAGTTTGATTTCATTAAATTTTGCATAATTTGGGAGAAATAATAAAAATTGACCCATAAATATAATTGTTTTTTTTCTGGGTTTTGGGCCATGACAAAAACTGTATTAATCAACCTCAGTCTGAATCCTGTTGTTGAATGTCTGTAAATAATTGATAATTGATTGATTGGTTTTGGAAAACATTGTAATTCCAAGTTTGTTTGTTCTACACTTTAAATACTTAAATTGACCTAATAAGAATGTTTTGTAATTTTGTTCATTGTGGCCTGAGATGAGAAGTGCCTCAAAGTGTTGCCTTCATTTTATGGACTGAAACCAAATAAAGCAGTTTGTATATTTTTGGCTTTTGTGAATTTTCATCAAGAAAGACAAAGTAATTATTAGTCTGATGTTCTTTAAGGTGAAAGTCTACAATGTTCAAACGCTGCAACGTCATATTTTATAAGTCCATTTGTCACTGGTTGATTTTATTTTGTGAGTAGTAAACTAAACGTGGTTATATTTTATTGTGGCCTACATTAACACTTTTAAAGAGTTCAAATTTAAGACTTTTTAAGGCCACAAAACATACAAAATAAAATCTATTTGCAAGTTGTGACCAACAGTGTTTCACAAATAATGCTGTTTCTTTTCCAGAGGCCTCTTAAGATATAACTCTTTATTTTGCTTCAATTGTGATAAATGCAATGAATTAGCAAAATATAACGCAATTTATGCATGTTGTTGTTGTTGTTGTAGTAGTAGTAGTTGTAGTAGTAGTAGTTGTTGTAGTAGTTGTAGTAGTAGTAGTATGTTGTAGTAGTTGTTGTAGTAGTTGTAGTAGTAGTAGTAGTTGTCGTAGTAGTAGTTGTAGTAGTAGTAGTAGTTGTAGTAGTTGTAGTAGTAGTAGTAGTAGTTGTAGTAGTTGTAGTAGTAGTAGTAGTAGTAGTAGTAGTAGTAGTAGTAGTAGTTGTTGTTGTTGTTGTTGTTTTCTTCTGGAATTAGGATTTTTCTGGAGAAAAACAAAGTAGCCTGTTGCATGTTTGAAAACAAAAGAGTCATTATGGGTCTGTAAATGTTCAAACAAAAGCTGCAACTAAGTTTTTCAAAGTAGTCGACTAGTTAGAAGTTATTTTACTTTTAATTAGTCAACAAGTCACATTTCTACTGTAGCCTATTCTATTCTTAATTTCTACTGTAACCCACATTAAGACGTTTTAAATAGCCTCTGATGACCAAATACGACTTAAAACATAATTGAAGATCTCTAGTAAAATGAAAATGAATCAGAATGTATTTATTTATCTTTTTGTATGGGGTTTAAATGCATACTCAAGTGTTTCATTATGATGCCAAATTAGTGTGACCAGTTGTCCATATTTACTAGTTGTAGTTTTGAGCCCTCAGTTTAAAGATCCATGGTTTAAATGTTCTAGAAGAAGTACGAGAACTCATTGATCTGTCCCAGTTTTACAGAAGACATGTTCCAGTAGAAAATGAACAGGATTTCAGTAAAAAATAAATAAATAAAATCCAAACAAGTAACTGACGTTCTGTGCGTTCCGTGTGAAAAGCAGTTAGGCTACGACCGTTTCCATGGCGACCACAAACAAGAAATCCGTAGGGTAAAGCTTAAAAAAAGGAAAGACATGTTGCATTACGTTTCTAAAGAATATTCTTTCAAGTGGAACAACTACAGTACAACAATGAAATTAGAATTTGTTTAGTGTCTCGCTATAAAATAAACTGCTTTGTTACAGAAACAGCCACAAAACAAAGCATTTATACCACTTTAGCAAACTTAATAACTGTTTTAAGCAGTTTAATTTGCTATATACAGTATTTGGATTACACACATCTTGTAAATGTTATTTTAGGAAAAAAGTAAAAATAAAAAGCAAAAAATGAATAATAATATTAGTCTCTACATTTTGTTTTCATCTTTATAATATAGATACAGTCGGCAACGCGTCACTGTTGTTTTCCCCCTCAGCAACTGCTGGAAAACATCTCCTGCCTCACCATAATAAAGAATGGAAAGCTAAACTGTTTACCTCTTTTACCCGAATTAAATGTATTTTTAGCAAACTAATTCAAGTCGATTTACAACCGGGTTTAAACGGAGGTTACTGAGATTTGTTATGTCAGAAAAGTAAACAAAAAGTTAAAAAAGATACTAAAAGACGCCAGGCGGCGCTAGCATCACGTTAGCATTTAGCTCGCAGCTACCGTTAGTATTGCTAGATATATTTACATAATTGGAAGGTTGAAT
This sequence comes from Mugilogobius chulae, assembly GCA_038363315.1. Taxonomy (NCBI): domain Eukaryota; kingdom Metazoa; phylum Chordata; class Actinopteri; order Gobiiformes; family Gobiidae; genus Mugilogobius; species Mugilogobius chulae. The sequence goes on from JBBPFD010000128.1 coordinate 110,020, forward strand.
CACTTTATTTATCCCCATGTCTTCGTGTCTGTATTTGACACAATATATCTCCTAAAGTCCATGTTTGCTGTTGTAGTTTTTGAGCAGTGACTGATAAAGCTGCTGTTCTGATTCACTCCCCATGTTAACTTCGGAGGTCTGTTAGTGGGCGTGGCCTTTTTTTTTTTTTTTTTTTTTTTAAGATAAAAAAGCGTCATATAATGCATTTATTACATTCTGAATATTGTAAAATAGCAATGCATTGTGTAAAAAATAAGTATAATTCATTTTTGTTGCTGCAAGTTAAGAAAGGGCTCCTACGACCGTTGCCATGGCGACCACAAACAAGAAATCCGTAGCTATAACGGTAAAGCTTAAAAAAAAAACAGAGAGAGAGAGAAAATAACATGTCAAAACGGCAATTACTGAGAGCTTTGGTGAATGAGCGGCTGAATGCGGCTGCTGAAGAGATATTTGCGCTGTTTGAAAGAGTAATTGCGGAGTACGAAGAGGAACTGCGTCTCTCCAAAGCGGAAATACACGAGAAACACGACGTCTTGCAGTCGGCGTTGAACCCGAGAGTCCTGCTTCACAGACTTCAGAAGGACCAGACCTCTTCAGTGAGTCCTGACGTGGGTTTGGACCAGATAATCACGCAGATAAAAGAAGAGCCAGAGGAAGTTGGACAAGAAGAGCTGCAGGTGCACATCCCAGAGTTAAGTGTTTGTGTGAAGACAGAAGAGTTACGCTTCTACAAAGTCAAACTGTGATCAAAGAGAAGCACAGGCAGAGGAAATCAGCTCACACTTCCACACAGACACAGAAGAACTCACTGACCACTCCTCTGACTACGATGAAGACTTTCCAAAAGCTCAGATGGAGGCAGAAGAGAAGAAACAACAATTTTCAGATCCGAGAGACAAGCACAGCTGCACAAAGTCTGTTCTTCCCCAAACACAGTCAGACACAGAGGATCCACAGACAGAGGTAAGTAGACGAGACATACATGTATTCGAGCAAGAGTAACATAATTTTTTCTCACTTGATATGTAAATGTTGTTATATTACTCGTAAAGGTACAAATATGTATTTATTTTATTTATTTATTTATTATTTGAAAGGGACAACACACATTACACCAGTACATAAAATACATGTGTAAATGGCCTGATTTTTTTTCTCCAACCCACTTATGCCAGACACCGTCACTTTGCATTGGTGGCTATGCTAGCATAGGTTTATATTTTAAAATATATTCTTATGGGATTTGGATAAGGTTAAGGTTAGATTAGGGTTAGGATAAATTAGTTTGGTTAAGTTTAAGATTTGGGAAAGGTATGCTAACCAGGAAGCGGCATAACTGCGTTGGGAAAAATAAAGACGCTGTGGACATAGATAAGTAGTAGGTGAGAACAAGGTTGTTCAAACATAAATTAATCAATTCAAATACAGCTGAGTAAACTAATGATGAGAGAACATCACAAGTTTTACTTAAATGTTTTGTTCTTCTATAATTTACATTTTACTGTTATAAATCGTATATTATTTTCAGAAAGTTGCCTATACTGTTGCTCTCATTATAAACTTTTGCTAGCATAGCCACCAATGCAAAGTGACGTGTCTGGCTAAGTGGGTTGGAGAAAAAAATCAGGCATGTCCACACACGCCTGCATTTATCTGTACGTGTATTATTATGATGGTCTCAAAATGATCAAGACACCACTTTTCAACAAAAACTATTTATAATTGAAAATTAGCTCTTTGTTACAGTTAAATTTAATAACTTAGCTGGAGATTATCACTTCTCCAGGAAAGCAATGGACCTACTTGTAATTCTAAGCCATTTTAGATTATTTTGTGCACATAAGTGTCTTTTTAAAGAGTAGAGATAAAAAAACCTAAAAGTTATCACAAAAGGAGCTGTGACATAAACAAATGTATTAGGCTCGGAACGTGACATCATACAGCTGTAGAATGTTCATTGGTCTAATGTTAAACCAATGGAGATTTTAAATAGCTAAATACCAAAAATAGCATTAATCAAATTATATTTTGACACTACAGAGTGATAGATAAACTTACCAGTACTGACCTAGCAGCTTGGTGGGCTGCTCCATGGCTGTTTTGTTCACTTTTGTTAATCGTTTTGTCTAATGTATTCCTATGGAAGTTCTGCTAAACTGACAACAAACATGGCGGATTTGCCATTATTTCCATAGTAACCACAGACGCTTCCCAACCTAATTCTAACATTATGCTGTTGTCTGCTAAAAATGTACTCTACAAAGTAAAATTCATTAAAAAGCTAATGTTATAAATGTTCACCCACAGATCACTCCTCTGACTGTGATGAAGACTGTCCCAGAGTGCAGATGGAGTTAGAAGAAGACGACGACAGCGACATTCAGATCAATGACACAAGCACAACCTCACCACACTCAGGTCATCTCTTCCCCAAAGACACGTTGCACCAGAGACTAGTGCCGCTGCAAACAATGACTCAAGAACTGCTGAAGGAGCTGAGAAGAAGAAACATCAGTGTTCTGTTTGTAAAAAGAGATTCAGTTATAATTCAAAGTTACAAAGACACATGAGAGTTCACACAGGAGAGAAACCTTACAGCTGCACAGTTTGTAAAAAAGGATTTAGTCAAAGAGGGTCTTTAGATATACACATGAGAACACACACAGGAGAGAAACCTTACAGTTGCACAATTTGTAAACAAGGATTCAGCATAAAATCATCTGTAAAAATACACATGAGAACACACACAGGTGAGAGGCCTTACAGCTGCACAATTTGTAAAAAAGCATATGTTCAAAGAGTGTCTTTAGATATACATATGAGAACACACAGAGGAGAGAGGCCATTCAGCTGTTTAATTTGTAAGAAAACATTTACTCAAACTCAAACTTGAAACAACACTTGAAAAGTTGGGCTCACAGTAAAAAGCAGAAGTGAACAGCACCTGACTGAACATAATTTGATTGTTATTTAATCATATTCAAAAGACAAAAGTGAAGTTGGAGGACTGGTCAGAATTGTAATATTTGTAGTTTTTTGCTCACAGCCTTTAGCTCTCCAGTACAACATTTAGTTTGAGATTATTTGCCTAATTACATAAACCTTTGAGATTCTTTGCCTAAAATACAAAACTTTGTGAACAGTTGAGTTTGAAGAAGATACTGTGCCAGATGTAACAACTCTGCTTTTGTTTCCAGTTTGTAGTAAGACAGTTTTTTTTGCGATTAGTTTGATTTCATTTAATTTTGCATAATTTGGGAGAAATAATAAAAAATTGACCCATAAATATAGTTGTTTTTTTTCTGGGTTTTGGGCCATGACAAAAACTGTATTAATCAACCTCAGTCTGAATCCTGTTGTTGAATGTCTGTAAATAATTGATAATTGATTGTTTGGTTTAGAAAACATTGTTATTTCAAGTTTGTTTGTTCTACACTTTAAATACTTAAATTGACCTAATAAGAATGTTTTGTTATTGTTAAGTGCCTCAAGTGTTGCCTTCATTTTATGGACTGAAACCAAATAAAGCAGTTTGTATATTTTTGGCTTTTGTGAATTTTCATCAAGAAAGGCAAAGTAATTATTAGTCTGATGTTCTTTAAGGTGAAAGTCTACAATGTTCAAACGCTGCAACGTCATATTTTATAAGTCCATTTGTTACTGGTTGATTTTATTTTGTGAGTAGTAAACTAAACTTGGTTCTATTTCATTGTGGCCTACATTAAGACTTTTAACAAGGTTTCTGCAAAGAGTTCAAATTTAAGACTTTTTAAGGCCACAAAACATACAAAATAAAATCTATTTGCAAGTCGTGACCCACAGTGTTTCACAAATAATGCTGTTTCTTTTTCCAGAGGCCTCTTAAGATATAACTCTATATTTTGCTTCAGTTATGATAAATGCAATGAATTAGCAAATATAACGCAATTTATGCAGCAATCGAGCATTTTATCTGTTCCATCAACCAAATAAGAGAGAAAACCCCAACTGTGTTACAATATTGAGAATATTACTGACACGTGGAATGTTTGCCTCGTACAAGTTATGTTTAAGAAATGTACTTTTTCCGTATTTATACATTAACTGAAATAACAACACTTTGTACTTCTTCCACGACTGCAATAAATAAAATAAATTTGATGTTTGTGTTGACACTTCGCATAGAGTTAATGTTACGGTAAGGAAGCTAGCTAACTAGCTAACATTTGATAAACGTACGGGTAAAATAAATACTAGCTAAACTTTCCGATATTTTTCTGGTTCTATTGTTTCATAAATATATTTACCAAAAGTTAACGATCGTGTTTGCCGAGATGTCTTCGCTTAATTTTAACATCACACACTTTTTTTTTAATTTCATTTTTGTCGCAGTTTGCCGCTTTTATTGTGAAGAGTCTAAGCGGAAGTAGCTAACATCACTGTTTCCGGTCTCACAGATGTAAACATGCTGCACATTGAGCCTCTCGTTAGCTCTTTTAACACCGTTTTTACACCGATTTAACCCAAACGCGTAATGCCACGCTGTTTTATCCTTCAACAGTTAACTATGACATTGAGACGGAAGTTTATTATGTTATAAAAGCGTCAAAAAGTCTCCGGTAAGTCCAGATTTGTCACTTTACTTTGCTCAAAGTCAAACACTGTCATTAGCTAAAGCAACTTCTTCAGGCAAATCATTGACAACGAAATACATGCAGGAATATTTAATAATCTTGATAGGATTTTATTTATTATTGTTAACTAAGCCAAGATAGATAACCTTACACAACCGAGACTTTCTGATTCGCAGTTTCAATGAAGCAAGTGTTTGTAATTTCCCTAAAACGACGCTAAAATGTATGTTTATATTACATAATCCTTTCCCTATATGAATGACTCAGTTAATGCTATTTATGTTATGATTAAGTTAAATCAGTTCCCTTGGTAGTTTATCAAAAATGTTCAGGTAAAATATTTAATTGTCATTTGTTTCTGCGAATAGCAATTATATTTTTGACTTAGTTATTTACATTTAGTTCATTGTAAAATACAAAAGTGATTCAAAACGGTTTAGAAATGGACAAAGTTCATTGACTTTCTCTTCAAAAAGTAGATTTAACATAATAGTTTCCTTTTAATTGTGATTGTAGAACTGTGAAATTATTGCTACTAGTCGCTATTAATAAATTGTGATATTTTGATTATATTTTAATAATCACTAGGGCTGAAACTATTATTTTAGTAATCAATTTGTGGGGCGATTTTTCTTTCGATTATTTGATTAGTTGTTTTGAACACAAAATGAATCAAATACAAGATTTTTTCCATATTTGAGATGAAATAATGTAGCTTGAGGACGTCCTGGAGATGTACATTTGAGAGAAAATTCATTAATAAAACTGGTATTGAAATTAGATCATTTGATACTCATCGATATTTCACAAAACAGAACAAAATATAATATTTTCAGTATCGCTGCAACTAGCAATCATTTTGATAATCGATTAGTTGGGCGATTATTCTTTCGATTATTTGAAAAGTTAGACGCAAAAGTCACATGACTACCAGATTTTTCCAAATTTAAATTCAGACAAAGCTGACAAAAGTATTGTCGCTTGAGAACATTTTGGAGGTGTAGTCTTGAGGTCTGAACTGATTAAAATAAAAAGCAATTATTTTAATTTGAGCATTGATTTACTGCCTTAAAATAAGATTTGTCAACGAAACAAGCATAAAATATGTATTGTTTAGCTAAAATGGAGAAGGACAAGCAATTTCTCATTTGAAATTAGCAAAAAAGGCTACTCCACTCTAAATATTTACACATTTTTTTTACTTTTATTTGTTGAGTTTTCAGAATCATTCAACTTCAGTCACATTCACTCAAATCAAGATCAAACTTTTGTTTACTAGTAATAAAGTCTTTTTTTTTTTTTTTTTTCGTAAAAGCAGTAAATTTACACATCTTTTATGTCTTTGCTGCCCAATTGCCAAACTTCTTTTTTCAGTTCATGCAAGTTTGGGAACCTATAAACCAGTTGACAATTATTCGATTACTAAATTAGTTGACGATAATCGATTAGTTGCGATTAATTCATTAACTTGTTGCAGCTCTATTTTTCAGAGGAGTTTTAGAATAATCCTGAGCTTTGGCAAAGCTAGTTTTAAACCAAAAGTATTTTGTTGAAAATCTCAACTATTGTTTACAAATTTGCCGTTAAAGGAGTGTTATTTAATTATTGTGGCGTCATTATTAATATCAACAATTGAAACTATTCCTTAGTATTAAAATTGAGGCTCAGGCAACTAGTTTTTACACCAAAAATTTCAAATTTGCACAATTTTTATGTAATTTCTGTTCAATCTGAAGCTTTTCCGCAGCTCATCGATGTTTGGAATCTTTAGAAAGACCAGTTAACCATTATTTGTGCAAAAGTCTAAATGTACACACTAGATTTTGTGTGTATGTGTAGTGTAAATTCTATAATAATTGTTTGTAGTCTTGTTCTAATACCACCATGTTACAAACCTCTCATGTGTAACTTTCTCTCCTTTCTCTGCCTCTGAAGCTGCGATGTCTGCGGTGAACTTGTCCTTCGCGGCCTGTGGGTTCATGGGTATTTACCACCTCGGAGCTGTGGGCGCGTTCCTCCGGCACTGCCCCAGGATCAAGGCCTCTCCCGGGGCTTGTCCTGCGGCGTGCGCTGGGGCCTCGGCTGGAGCTCTGGTGGCCGCTGTCGTCATCACTGCTCCGGAGAAACTGCAGGTAAAAGTCTTTCTCTTAGACTGAGCAGATAAACTAAACAATAAGGATGTCAGGAATGTTAGGTTAATTGATAATCGTGAACATTTTAGAAGATTATTGTTCATGGTGTAGAAACAGGGATGGACAAAATATCAGCTTCATTTTGGTATTGGCCAGGCTCTTGAATAAAAAGGCTGATATTTGGCACAGATGTTATGTTATTAGGGCTGCTCGATTATGATGAAAATATAATAATCATGATTATTTAAACTAATGTTTGCTCCGAGAGACTGCAAAGCGTTATTGTCCCTTAAATGTAGAAGGTGAAGAGATAAAGACAGATCCACAGATTCTACAGTTGTAAAAAAAAACACCTACTTTCCTTATCAAGTCAATAAAGAGCACTCATGAACAGGTTTATAAGTTATGGTCAATAATCACTCAATTACACAGTTTTTGTAAAGGATTACAGCAACAATCATAATTTAATTGTAAATGAAATTGAAATTCAATTAATTGCATGACCATAGATGTTATATAATTAGACTTTTTATCCCAGACAAATGCATTATGTTTTTATTTTTTACTAACATGAAAAGTAATTTTGTGAGACTTGCTATGGATTTAAAATTCCAAATATTGGTTTGCAACAGCAGGAAGTTTAATAATGGATTTTGGTTGTGACTAAAAATAAAACCAGACCAACTCTGAATGTGGCCATTTTAGAAGCAACATTTTATCTTTCAACCTATGGAATTATTGGTCAACATCACTTTCCGCTCTACTGCGCATGTTGCCTGGAGAAAGAAAGTTGTTTGATAAAAACAACAAAACAGGACCAGAGCAGCTGTTTGGATCAGGTCTGAACCGGTCTGACAGACGTCTGTCTCCTGAAGCTTGAGACACTGTTCTTCTCGCCATTTTTTCACTCACCTGAATGTAAAAGACAATTTCATTCACAAATATTGATTTAATAACAGAACATTTGTTTTCTCATATGATAAACTCTTGTAGTTACTGAAACAGCCTGGTGAGGTTGCTGCTACAGTTTCTGTCAATCAGTCGCGGCTCTTTCAGCTTTCCTGTTGCGTGCGCATCCCCTGTGCTGATAAACAATCACTCTATAGAAAAGGTATAAAAAAATAATAGCATCTAATTGATCGCATTAAGGGTTTTACATTCACAAGATTTTAATAAAAAGAATAAAATGTTTAAGACAAGGAGATGAAAGAAAATGAAAGCTTTCATTGTTGTTTTGATCATGACAATAGTAATAATCGCCATGCTAACATTGACAGTGACGACTACTACTACTAGACTAGACATTTTTATTTTTATGTTTTTTTGTTTCCTTAGGAGTGTACAGATTTCACGTACTCGTTCGCCCGCAGTGTGAGGAAACAGCCTTTAGGAGCCGTCACTCCTGGATACGACTTCATGCGAAAACTACGGTAAAAATGTATTCACTAATTAAGTTTTTAGTTCTATTTTAGTCCTAGTTTTTGTCCTACCTTTTCCTGCTTTTGTTCTGTTTAGTCCTAGTTGTGTCATACTTTAGTCCTAGTTTTTTCTGCTTTTGTCTTGTTTTTGTCCTACTTTAGTCCTAGTTTTATCCTGGTTTTGTCCTAGTTTTAGTCCTGCTTTAGTCCTAGTTTAGTCCTGTTTTAGTCCTGCTTTAGTCCTAGTTTAGTCCTAGTTTAGTCCTGCTTTAGTCCTTTTTAGTCCTGCTTTAGTCCTAGTTTTGTCCTGTTTTAGTCCTGTTTTAGTCCTAGTTTTTCCTGCTTTAGTCCTGTTTAGTCCTGCTTTAGTCCTCGTTTAAGACTTTAGTCCTAGTTTTGTCCTGTTTTTTTCTGCTTTAGTCTAGTTTAGTCTGCTTTAGTCCTAGTTTAGTCCTGCTTTAGTGCTAGTTTGTCTACTTTTGTCCTGCTTTAGTCACTTTTCTCGGACGCTCAGACGCAGCTGAACCTGGAAAAGCTGTGACCTTGCGAGTCCTTGGTTTGTGTCTGTTCAGTTCGTAAAATACGCGGCTTAATATTACCTCCGGCCATAAACAAGCGCCAGATTAGACAACTTTATGAGCTCATTTCAATTTATCGCCAACAGCGCGACTGAAGTGGGCCAAAGCAGCCGCAGAAACGGTTTGAGTCTGTTATAAATAGCATTGATATTAGGCTCTGTAAATTAAGAGCCAGTCCAAGCAACGGCGTGAAGAGATATTTTTGGGTTTTGTGTTTGCAGCTTGTGACTTCCAGAGTGGTAAAAGTGAGCCGTTTTGTCTGATCCTGGTTAATTTAGTGAACCTTATTACACATCTGCACAACATGACCGTGGAGCAGTGCTAAAAGGTCACAGGAAAATATTACATGTTTTAATAATTTGTTAACATTTCTAAGTTTTGTATTTGTCTTAGTTTGGAAAAAGATAGTTACTGAATTATATAAATCTGTCCAAACATGGATTCACTTTAGTTCAGGGGTACTTTTTTAAATCAGTGGGCCATAAAGATGTAGCCTATAACATTGAAACATGCCGAGGGCCAAACATAATATTAAACTGTCTTTTATGAAGATGTTTTTGGAGATTACATTTAATTTTGGTGTAATTTCAAGTAACTAGGTCAACTAATTCATTAATCGAATAATCGTTAACAGGTCTTGATACATTTTCCAAACATACATGAGCTGTGGAAAAGCGGCATATTTAACAGAAATTACATAAAAACTTTTAATACTATTCTTGATGAAGCCTAATTAGGATACCACAAAGATCATTAATGCTCTCTTTATGTCAGATTTCTATAGATTTCAATAGAAATGCAAATACATTTGATCCAGTTTTGATATCAGTTTTAGTATTGATTAGTATCAGACTTTCAGATGCTTTTGACAACCCTAATATCTACATCTCCAGGACGTTCTCAAGCGACTTTAACTCAATATTTTGTATTCAAGTCACTTTTGCGTTCTAAACGATTAATCGATTAATCGAAAGAATAATTGCCCAACTAATCGATTAGCAAAATAATCATTGCAGCCCTAATTTCAACACAAAATTGAAGATAGTCTTAACAAACCAGAGCACTCTTTTGCGGGTCAAACTGGACCCCCTGACGGGCCGAGTTTGGCCCCCGTACCCTACTTTGGGCACCACTGATGTAGTCCGACTTTAGTTTATGTTTTTATTTTAACAACATTCTTATGTTGGCTTAAAGTTTTAATAATAATGATCTGATGCGTGTGGAAAAACTTATCTGAGAATTTGTGCACGAGTTCTGGAAGCTCAAAAACAGCGTTTTGTCGTGTCCTTGTCATAAGGATAATAAGAGACAACAACACTTCCTGTAGCCAGGCTCATGGGCTCACCGGGCCCTGATGTGATGCACTCTGAGGGTCTTTTGTGCGTGCACACGCTGCTGTCCCGGTACAGATGAGTGCAGTGTTAACTTCAGTGTGGTTTCTGGTTGTGCACTCTTCATGGTTCGGGTAATGAACCACAGCGCAGGCTCTGGTCTGGACTGGGCCAGGTGGTTTTGTGCACTCGTCCTCTTCCAGCCTCTTGTCTGAAACATTCTGCAGCCTACTCTTATCAAATGCAACGTACTGTTGTTTATCGAGCCATGGTTGCATGGAATGCATTACCTGTTTTTTGATGTTAGAAAACAACTAAATCCTTTTTAAAAAAAAGGTAAAACTTTTTCTGTTTACTCAGGGATTAGCGATCAATTGATTGGTCTGGAAATGCTTATAAATATTATTGTTGATGATGTGTTTCTGATAGTATTTTGTAAATGAGCTATGGAATTCTCTATTGGATTTTCTGATAAGATTGTATTAATATTATTCCATCGATTATGTTGGTGATGATGATTTGCTAATTATAAATGTTATACATTATTGTTGTTAGTAATGTTGTAATGTTTATCATTATTATATGTAAATAAATTGGGGACTGCAAGCAAATTTATTTTAACCAACAGTAAAAATATACCGTATATATCAATTTGATATTTATTAATTAAACTATAGGAATGAGTTTAATAAGTGAAAGTAAAAAGCAGCCCTAAATGTATCTTACAGTTTTTTCCTACATTTGGCTTCATGTGTTGTGTGTATGAGTGTGCAAATGTTATGAGTGTATTAAAATTATAGACTATTAAAAATGTAATGAATTTGAAAAGACCCCAGGAAGAATAGCAACTGAAATTCAGAAGCTAATGGGGATCTTTATAAAAAACAAATAAACAAAAATAAACTCTGGGAGCGCGCAGCCTTTGTGATCCAAAAAGTGCAGAAGAGACCTGGGTTCACGCAGTTCTTCACTCTCCTGGCTGTGTGTCTGCTCTGCTGTGAAAACACGCTGCTTTCACACTGACAGCACAGCTCAAAACATGCTCTTTGCATTTGGCAGTTTAAAGATTTAATAAACAAATAAATTCCTGTTTCTTCCATGGCCTTTTGGAAGAAATCTGTCTTTACAGCTTAAACATGCTGTGACCTTATTGCACTGCTCATCTGCTCAACTAAAGGTTCACTAAATCAACTGAGATCACACCAGTCAGTTCACTTGTATCACTGCTCTCTGGATCTCATCGCTTCCAACACAAAACTACTCTTTGGGCCATGTCTGCACTGAGAACAGGAGGGCAAGATAGGACTCAAGGTCTTTTTAGACTTTAGTACTAGCGGTCATTCTAATACGAATCAGTTTGATACAATAAACAAACACACAACAGTACTGATGTGATATTTCTTTCTCACAGCGACGGCATTGACAGAATCCTTCCTCCAGACGCTCACAGCAGAGCCAACGACCGTCTCTTCATCTCTCTCACTCACTCCAAACCGGAAAGAACCAGCTCGTCTCCAGGTACAGCTCCAGAGAAGAGCTGCTCCAGGTTTGTCCCAGATGCCCTCCCATCCTCCTGAATCTCTCTCTGACAGATAACAAGTGAAGTGTCTCTCTTTAGGCTCTTCTGGCCAGTAGTTTTGTCCCGTTTTACGCTGGATTGAAGCCGGTGGAGTTCAGAGGAGAGGTGAGTGGTTCTCTTGGTTTCGTTCAAGGTTTCTCACAAGAATTTGGTCCAACCTTAGTCCTCACACTCAACTCAAAGTGTCTCAGTTTTGATCAGTGGTCCCTCGTTCTATCGCGGTTCACTTTCCACGGCTTCGCAGATTTTTTTGTGTGCAATTTGGCTTTTTTTTTTTTTTCCAGTGCTTGGTCCTATAGACGTACGCTGTAAGCTGCTTTTCTCTCAAACCCACTGTTTGGACCGTATCACATCGCAGCATTCACAGTCAACAGCACAGAAGCTCTTTTATAAAACTTTAGACAGTTTGGATCATGCAGGGGAAGCTGACCTGACGCTGGGACGTTTCTCCAGGTGAGGATTTGACTCTTTGAGCTCGTAGTTACGATGATAAGTTTGTTCACGCTGAACGTCATTTGTGTAGTTCAGAGATGTGTTTGAGGAGCGTGTTGTGACTTCACTAGAGTCTGGATGTGTTTTGTGTCGGCTCTGGAGCCCGTGTGATCCGTGGCTCTGTGGTCAGCTGTGGAGCACAGCGGGACGGGCAACATGCCAAAAGCAGAGCAGGCCAACGCACACAGCACCGTCCCTCTTTAAACGTCACATAAACGACTCGCGCTGGTGTATCAATCCTTTTCCTAAACTTACCCGTTCGACTAAACTTAATCACGGTCCCTCCAAATCCGACTGTCTAGCGCTAACTTCAATAGAGGCGTTCCCGTTTTGCACTGGAACACCCCTTTTTAATTGCAGCTGGATGATATTGGTTGAATCAGGCGGTGAGTCATGTGTTCAGCGCATTATTACCTGTACAAAAGACACTAAACATCAGAACCAGGCAGGTTATCAACTGAAATGATTGGTACCAAATGAAGATCACTACTTCGCGGGTTTCGTCTATCACGGGTTATTTTTGGAACCTAACCCCCGCGATAAACGAGGGACCACTGTACTACTTTAGTCCTGCTTTTGTCCTTTTTACTAACCTTCTGGTAACCTGCAAAAAAGGGTACGTTTGTCAACTCAAACGGCCATAAAGTTCACATAGATTCATATTTTTTCGAACTTTCAAAACTCAGATCTCTCCGTCTACTTCTCCTCTGCTCATACATGTGTAACTTTTATATCTGTGATGCATAGTTTTTAAATTATAGGGCTATTTGTACAAACAAATACACTCCCACATGCATTTAATTTTGGAAATGTGTCATTTTATTTTTTTATAGTTCACTTGGAATGTACTTTTGTGACAGAAAGCCTTGTAAAATTAAAAAATATACATCACAGATATAAAAGTTACACATGTATGAGCGGAGGAGAAGTAGACGAACATCTGAGTTTTGAAAGTATGACCTAAAAACTGTCAGAGATCTAAAAGTTTGAAAAAAAAGAAAAAGAAAGGACCCTAAATGGCCCGAGGTTACCAGAGGGTTAATCCCTCTGGTTAATCCTGTTTTTGTCCTGTTTTAGACCAGCTTTTGTCCTAGTTTTGTCTTTGTTTTAGTCTTGCTTTAGTCCTTGGTTTAGACCTGTTTTTCTTTGTTTTAGTCCTGCTTTAGTCCTTGGTTTAGACCGTTTTGTCCTAGTTTTGTCTTTGTTTTAGTCCTGCTTTAGTCCTTGGTTTAGATCTGTTTTGTCTTTGTTTTGTCTTTGTTTTAGTCCTGCTTTAGTCCTTGGTTTAGACCTGTTTTGTCCTAGTTTTGTCTTTGTTTTAGTCCTGCTTTAGTCCTTGGTTTAGATCTGTTTTGTCTTTGTTTTGTCTTTGTTTTAGTCCTGCTTTAGTCCTTGTTTAGATCTGTTTTGTCTTTGTTTTAGTCCTGCTTTAGTCCTTGGTTCAACCTGTTTTGTCCTGGTTTTGTCTTTGTTTTAGTCCTGCTTAGTCCTTGGTTTAGACCTGTTTTTCCGTTTTGTCTTTGTTTTAGTCCTGCTTTAGTCCTTGGTTTAGACCTGTTTGTCTTTGTTTAGTCCTGCTTTAGTCCTTGGTTAGACCTGTTTTGTCCTGGTTTGTCTTTGTTTTAGTCCTGCTTTAGTCCTTGGTTTAGACCTGTTTTGTCCTGGTTTTGTCTTTGTTTTAGTCCTGCTTTAGTCCTTGAATTAGACCTGTCTTGTCCTAGTTTTGGCTTGTTTTAGTCCTGCTTTAGTCCTTGGTTCAGACCTGTTTGTCCTGGTTTTGTCTTTGTTTTAGTCCTGCTTTAGTCCTTGGTTTAGACCTGTTTTGTCCTAGTTTTGTCTTTGTTTTAGTCCTGCTTTAGTCCTTGGTTTAGACCTGTTTTGTCCTGGTTTTGTCTTTGTTTTAGTCCTGCTTTAGTCCTTGGTTCAGACCTGTTTTGTCCTGGTTTTGTCTTTGTTTTAGTCCTGCTTTAGTCCTTGGTTTAGACCTGTTTTGTCCTAGTTTTGTCTTTGTTTTAGTCCTGCTTTAGTCCTTGGTTTAGACCTGTTTTGTCCTGGTTTTGTCTTTGTTTTAGTCCTGTATTAGTCTTGTTTTAGTCGTACTTTCTGACCTGTCTCTCTCTTGTTCAGCGCTGGGTGGACGGAGGTTTCACAGACAGTTTGCCCATTCTTCCGTTCGGTCGCACCGTCACAGTGTCTCCGTTCTCCGGGCCGCAGGACGTGTGTCCCGTCCACAGGGGGCGCTCCAAAAGGCACCTGCAGCTGGCTAACATGAAGGTTACGGTGAGTTCTACATTGTCAGTGAAGCAGGTGTGGCAAAAATACTAAAACAAACCAAATTAACTTAACCTAACTCTAACCTTTTTCTTAATTTCCTGTAATAATGGCTGTTTTTGCATAAGTATTTTTAGTCTTTGAGCACAATTTGGGTCAAATAAATGGTTAGATTGAAGAAATACTTTTTAGATGTTTAATCAGTCAATGGATGAATGAATTTAGTCGACCAAGAATTGTCTTTGATCAACTACAGAACTTGTGTTGCTAGTCCTGTTTAGCCCTGTTTTTGTCTTGCTTTTGTCCTGTTTTAGCCCTGTTTTAGTCCTGTTTTGGTCCTGTTTTAGTCCGCTTTAGACCTAATTTAGTCCTGCTTCTGTCCTGTTTTAGTTCTACGTTGGTCCTGATGCAGACTTTCTTTTAGTCTTTGTTTTAGTCCTTTCTTAGTCCTGATTTTGTCCCGCTTTAGTCCTGGTTTAGTCCATCTTTAGAGCTGCATTAGTCCCTGTTTAGTTCTGCTTACGCCTTGTCTTTGTTCTTTAGTCTTTGTTTTAGTCCTAATTTACTTTTTCTTCAGTCCTGCTTTAGTCCTGTTGTAGTCCTGTTTAGTCCTTCTTTAGTCCTGCTTAGGCCTTGTTTTAGTCCTACTTTAGTCTTTGTAAGTCCTACTTTAGTCTGTTTTAGTCCTGCTTTAGTTTTTCTTTAGTGCTGTTGTAGTCCTGTTATAGTCCCTGTTTTAGTCCTTTTTTTGTCCTGCTTCAGTCCTTGTTTTAGTGCTGTTTTGTCCTGCTTTAGTCCTGTTGTAGTCCTGCTTTAGTCCTCTTTTAGTCCTGTTTTAGTCCTCTTTTAGTGCTGTTTTTGTCCTGCTTTAGTCCTGTTTTCGTCCTGTTTTAGTCCTGCTTTAGTCCTGTTTTAGTCCTGCTTTAGTCCTGCTTTAGTCCTGTTTTCGTCCTGTTTTAGTCCTGCTTTAGTCCCGCTTTAGTCCTGTTTTAGTCCTGCTTTAGTCCTGTTTTCGTCCCGTTTCAGTCCTGCTTTAGTCCTGTTTTAGTCCTGGTTTAGTCCTGCTTTAGTCCTGTTTTAGTCCTGCTTCAGTCCTGTTTTAGTCCTGTTTTAGTCCTGCTTTAGTCCTGCTTTAGTCCTGCTTTAGTCCTGCTTTAGTCCTGTTTCAGTCCTGTTTTAGTCCTGCTTTAGTCCTGTTTTAGTCCTGTTTTAGTCCTGCTTTAGTCCTGCTTTAGTCCTGTTTTAGTCCTGCTTTAGTCCTGCTTTAGTCCTGTTTTAGTCCTTCTTTAGTCCTGTTTTAGTCCTGTTTTAGTCCTGCTTTAGTCCCGCTTTAGTCCCGCTTTAGTCCTGTTTTCGTCCTGTTTCAGTCCTGTTTCAGTCCTGTTTTAGTCCTGCTTTAGTCCTGTTTTAGTCCTGTTTCAGTCCTGTTTTAGTCCTGCTTTAGTCCTGTTTTCGTCCTGTTTCAGTCCTGGTTTAGTCCTGCCTTGGTCCTTCTTCAGTCCT
This sequence comes from Mugilogobius chulae, assembly GCA_038363315.1. NCBI lineage: Eukaryota > Metazoa > Chordata > Actinopteri > Gobiiformes > Gobiidae > Mugilogobius > Mugilogobius chulae. Next base: position 125,940 of record JBBPFD010000128.1, read on the forward strand.
GTTCCAGTCTTCCCTTCAGTCTTTGTTTTTTCCCGATCAAACCCCGTTCTCTCTGATGCAGTTTGAACCTCATGTCAGGGTTTTTTCTGCTCTTGCGTCAGTCGTTTCAAACTTTCTCTCTCTCTCTTTTCAGTTTTCTTTGGAGAACATCAAACGTCTGAACCGCGCTCTGTTCCCGCCGACTGAAGCCCAAATGCAGAGGTTTTATCGGGAAGGCTTCGACGACACGCTCAGGTTCATGCACAGGGAAGACCGGACCAGACGAGCATCATTATGACTCATTTAGAGCTGGTTTACTGTATTAAATGATCATGTTTTTTATTAGATTTTATTTTTTTACAGTAGTTAAGTTACATTTTATGAAGTTGACTCTTTATAATGTCAAATTGTATTGTCAAAAGCAGCAAATTTTAAACAAACTTGGAATTTTTGAAGTAATCACGAGTAAATACAGACAAGTGGGCGGGGATAGGGGGCAGGTGTAAACAGGGATTGTTTGAGCACCGATGCATCATCTGCAGGACAATTGGGGTGACCAGACATCCTGAAAAATGTGTCAAAAATTCAAGCATGTGTCCCAGATCCTGAATCCTGTCCCAGTTGTTGGGAAAGCTATTCTAATGTCAGTTAGTTGAGTCGAATATCCCCATGTTTAGTCCTACTTTAGTTCTTCTTTTACTCTTTTACTCCGAGTCCGAGTTCGTTGTGAGGCGGGACTCGCACGACTCTCGCAAGACTTACAAAGTGCTTTAAACCAATGTGTCCTTGTACACAGACCTCAGTTCAGTGCGAGCGCACGTCCGAGAGTCACACGAGTGTGCGGAAAGAATCCGTAGAAAGTCTTACCCTGGATGTACACAGACTGCGAGTTCGGCGCGGGTCGGGACGTGTGCAGGTTTCTTACAAAGTGCGTGTACATCAGATGCTGTCAATTGCAGTCAGGTTTTGTCCAAAGCCATGCGGATTCACGTAAATTCCCTCGAGAACGTTTGTATAATGAGTTGAAAGTCGCGTCAGCCGCTGCAGTCGCCGGGAAAAATAGACTTTATGCAGATTCCTTCCGCATACCTGTGCAGCTTCCACACTCGCATCCTCACTCCTTGGAGTGTACCCATGTACCCATGTACATGGGTACATTTGTTTTAAGCACTTTCTAAGTTCTGCGGGGCCTGTACCGAACTCGCAGTCTGTGTACATCCAGGGTATTTTTGACGGATGTCGCAGCAATCTGATGCATCAGGTTAAAGGTTGTATGGAGGATTTTCAAAAATAGTTTGTCAGTCTTGGTGAAAAACAGTTGCATAGATTTGTAACAGCCTTGTTCTTATGCTGAACAAAAAAAGAATTACAAAAATATATAAACTGTGGACATGATGAGGCCAGAAAAACGTTGACCATTGGCCTGTGAACCTGTCAAGCAAACCCTCAGTGTTCCTCAGTAACTCATTGGCCCAGTTGCAGTGAAGGGCGTGGCCCTGGGAGGAGAAACACATGTGCATCTTCTGAAAAACAACAAGCAGATGTTGGATTAGAAACATCCTCCATACAACCTTTAACTCAGAACTAAGAAACCGTTTTTTTTTGCAGTTGAACAGGAACTAGATTTACCTGTGTGTCATGTTTACTGCACAAAAGACAATTCTAAATCTGTCTGTTGACTTGAGCTGGACGTGTGTTATATTATTCATAATATAAAGGATCATGTTTTATAGAATGTGTAGTAATTTAAACTTATTTAAATAAAAAAATATTCAAATTTTATACGACTGCCTTGTTTTTTCAATGTTGACTGTTTTTGGAATATATTCTTTCTTCTAAATTAAACTACTAGAGCAGTGTTTCTCAAATTGTGGTGCGCGAGCTGAGTCCTGGGCGATACACCGACATTGTTTTGTAAATTAAAGTGTTATTATGCTTTATCAGATGAAAAACAACAATAAAACGAGGTCTTCCTTCTCTTCTCTTTCTCTTCTTTCTCTTCTCTTCTCTTCTTTCTCTGTCACGTTGGTTTGATTTTTCTCGAGGGGAAGTTTGAGAAAAATCCTCCTCACGTTTCTTCGCTGCTGGAAATCAAATTGGAAAAACCGAACGAACGAAAGAGGAATATTCAGGACTTCAAAGAAACAGGACTCTCCAGGGAGCAGGAGAGAGGGAGAGGTGAAGAAAGAGAGGAGAGAGAGAGAGAGAGAGGAGGAGAAGAGTGTGAGAGAGAGAGAGAGAGAGAGGAGGGAGGAGAGAAAGAGAGAAGTGAAAAATAATGAGGGAGGGGGAGAGAAGTGTGAGAGGTGAACAAAGGAGAGGAAGAAGAGAGAAAAGAGGTGAAGAAGAGAGGGAGGGGAGAAGAAGAGGGAGAGAGAGAGAGGAAAGTGAAGTGTGAGAGGAGAGTGAGAAAGAAGGGGTGAAGAAAAAAGGGGAGGAGAGCACAGGAAGAGGGGAGAGAAAGGATGGGAGGAGAGAAAGGGAGAGAAGAGAAGTGTGAAAGGTGAAGAAAGAGGAGAAAGAAGGAGGGAGAGGGGTAGAAAAAGAAAGGGAGAGAGGTGTGAGAGATGGAGGGAGGAGAGAGAAAGATGTGAGTTGTGAAGAAAAAGGAGAGTGAGAGAGAAAGGGAGGGAGGAAGAGAGAACAGTGAGAGGTGAAGAAAAAGAAGAGGGAGAAAAGGTTAAGTGAGAGACAGACAGAGAAAGATAGAGAGAGGAGAGGTAAAGACACTATGTAAAAAAAGAGAAGAGGTAGGAAATATATGAGAGGTGAAAAGAGAAGAAAGAGAAGAGAAGTATGAAGAAAAAGAAGAAGACGTAGAGGAGAAGGAGAATGAAGCAAAAGGATGAGGTGAGAGGTGAAGACTGTGTGCAAAGAAAGAAGGAGGAGAGAGAGAGAGAAGGGAGGACAAAAAAGAGACAAATGAGATGAGTAAAGAGAGGAAGGAAGAAGGGCAGAGAAAAAGAAAGAAAGAGAAAGCAAAGGTAGATATGAGGAGAGAGAAAAATGAATCTGTTTGGTAAATATATATTATTATTAAAAAGCTTGAAAAGACACAAATCAGACAGTTTTTCTAGAATTGTTTCTATTGTGTTTAACTGATTATATTTTAATCACAAAATCCAGTCTTAGTCTTGCTTCAGGAAAGAAGAGAAGAGAACGAAGAAAAATAGTGAGAGAGAAAAGAGAAAGAGGGAGAGAGAGAGAAGTGAGGGAGAGAGAGAGAAGTGAGGGAGAGAGAGAGTGGAGAGAAAGAGAGAGACAGAAAGAGAGAAGGGAAAGAGAGGGAGAAAGAGAGACAGGGGAGAGAGAGGAAGAGAAAGAGGGAGGGAGAAAGAGAGGGAGAGGGAAAGAGAGAGGGGGAGGGAGAGAGGTGGTAGAGAAAGAGGAAGAGAGAGAGAAGAGAAGGAGAGAGAGGAAAGAGAGAGAGAGAGAGGAGAGAAAGAGAGAGAGGGAGGGAGAGAGAGGAAGAGAAAGGAGAGAAAGAGGGATGTAGAAAGAAAGAGAGGGAAAGAGTGAGAGGTGGGAGAGAGAAAGAAAGACAGAAAGAGAAGGAAAAGAGAGAGGGATGTACAGAGAGAGGAGAGAAAAAGAGAGAGAAAGAAAGAGAGGAGAGAAAGAGAGGAGAGAGAAAGAGAGCCAGTTTTTCTAGAATTGTTTTTTTTCTATTGTGTTTAATTGATTCGAATCTTTTCATAAACCAGAGAAATACGGCGGCATAATTATAGAATATTTTAATCACTAAATCCAGTCTTAGTCCTGGGTTCAGTCCTGGTTCAGACCTCGTTCGTCTGAGTCCTGGTTCAGTCCTGGTTTATCGGTTCAGTCCTGGTTTAGTCCTGGTTCAGTCCTGGTTCAGTCCTGGGTTCAGTCCTGGTTCAGTCCTGGTTTAGTCCTGGTTCAGTCCTGGTTCAGTCCTGGTTCAGTCCTTTCTCTGGTTCAGTCCTGGGTTCAGTCCTGGTTCAGTCCTGGTTTAGTCCTGGGTTCAGTCCTGATTCAGACCTCGTTCAGTCCTGGTTTAGTCCTGGGTTCAGTCCTGGTTCAGTCTGGGTTCAGTCCTGGTTTAGTCCTGGGTTCAGTCCTGGTTCAGTCTTGGGTTCAGTCCTGGTTTAGTCCTGGTTCAGTCCTGGTTCAGACCTCATCAGTCCTGGTTCAGTCCTGGTTCAGTCCTGGGTTTAGTCCTGGGTTTAGTCCTGGTTTAGTCCTGGGTTCAGTCCTGGTTTAGTCCTGGTTCAGACCTCATTCAGTCCTGGTTCAGTCCTGGTTCAGTCCTGGTTTAGTCCTGGTTCAGTCCTGGTTTAGTCCTGGTTTAGTCCTGGTTCAGACCTCATTCAGTCCTGGTTCAGACCTCGCTCAGTCCTGGTTTAGTCCTGGGTTCAGTCCTGGTTCAGTCCTGGTTCAGTCCAGTCTCAGTCTTGGTTCAGTCCTGGTTCAGTCCTGGTTTAGTCCTGGGTTCAGTCCTGGTTCAGTCCTCATTCAGTCCTGGTTCAGTCCTGATTCAGACCTCGTTCAGTCCTGGTTTAGTCCTGGTTCAGTCCTGGGTCAGTCCTGGTTTAGTTCTGGTTCAGACCTCGTTCAGTCTTGGGTTTAGTCCTGGTTCAGTCCTGATTCAGACCTCGTTCAGTCCTGGTTTAGTCCTGGGTTCAGTCCTGGTTTAGTCCTGGTTCAGACCTGGTTTAGTCCTGGTTTAGTCCTGGTTCAGTCCTGGTTCAGTCCTGGTTCAGTCCTGGTTTAGTCCTGGTTCAGACCTCGTTCAGTCTTGGGTTTAGTCCTGGTTCAGTCCTGGTTCAGTCCTGGTTCAGTCCTTGGTTCAGTCCTGGTTTAGTCCTGGTTCAGTCCTCGTTCAGTCCTGGGTTCAGTCCGGGTTCAGTCCTGGTTCAGTCCTGGTTTAGTCCTGGTTTAGTCCTCATTCAGACCTCGTTCAGTCCTGGTTTCAGTCCAGTCTCAGTCCTGGGTCATCCTGGTTCAGTCCTGGTTCAGTCCTGGTTTAGTCTTGGTTCAGACCTGGTTCAGTCCTGGTTCAGTCCTGGTTCAGACCTCATTCAGTCCTGGTTCAGTCCCTCTGAGTCTCGTCTTGATCCAGAGTCAGTTCACGTTCAGATCGGGAGAAGATGAAGTTGGTGTGAAATTGACTTTTTGGAGAAACGCCGGTATTCCTCAAAAAAAAGAAAATCTAAATCTTATCAGAGTGAAGGTTTTGATTGACAGGAGCCGGCTGCAGGCGAACGAATCTGCCCCAAACATCAAACGGCATTTTAAATCTGACTTTTCATGAATTTAATTAAAGGTTTCAGATCATTAGAAGACGGCTGGAGCTGTGGAGGTCGGTGTTTTTGGAATAGAAATGTTTAGAGACACTTCACCTGCTTTTACTGTAAAGATGAATCTAAATCAGAGAGAAAGGGAAGTCAAAATGTTGTTGTAAAACAAAGATTAACTGGTCTTACAATAGATACATAAAAAAAAACTCAAAATAATAATGAATTGCTTAATCATTCTGGACTTTTTTCCTCACACGTCTGACTAAGCTCGTCTAAAATTCAAACTAGAACTGTTTCTGATCCTTTGTGAAGCTGTATCTCTGTAGTTTTATCTTCAAACTAAAGAAAAAAACAATCTAATTTCCGCCGGTAAATATTGGTTAAAGCTGGTGTTTACAGCTGAGACCTGGCAGATTTTGGGTTTTTACAATTCCTTTGCAAAAGCTGAAGATAGTTGATGTAAAAATTAGTTTTAGAACATTTAGGCGGAGCCAATCCAAAAGTCCTTTTGTAACCACTAGCCCCAGTTGGTCCTGTATTTCTGTTACTGGCTCTGTAAACATCTGTATGTATGTGTGAAGTGTAATATGTATTTATTATGTGTGTAAATGTTGGATCAGCCTTTGTGGCTGTTCCTTTCCCTGCCAGGAGACTGCAGATGTAAACTAGCCTAAGGCCAACTCTGGTACAATGCATCAAATGGCAACATTTATTTTCTAATTGTATATGGTCCCTTTTTACGTAAGCAATAAACAACGAGGAGCCGTGCGTTATGCAGTTTTAACGCACGACGTGGAGTGCGTTAAAACTGCTTAACGCACGGCTCCAAGTTGTTTATTGCGCTTATACCACGGCTACAAAGTGTAATAGCTCACTGTGATATTAAAATTTTGTTTATGATATGTTAATGTCTGAGATATTAGTTATTTCTGTGTTTTACACAAAACTAGTTCCTCCAGACTGACAAAAGTTGTTTACATTTGTTGTTATAGTGATGAGCCTGGCTTAAAGAAATTATAGCAACTGTTGCCATGAAAAAATTAGAATGCATAAGTTGTTAATTTAAACAACAAATGTAAATTAGTTCTTCAAAATTTTGATGGTAGAAAATATTAAAATGTACATTGAAATCAACATATTTATGTTCACTTTCTCACTGGAGCATTTATTTACCCGTTGTTATGGTGACGGCCACAGAGCAGTGATTTGGAATGTGATTTGGCTGTTGCCTGAACTACCTGTGCGTTATGCATTCTTAACACACGGCAGTTAGCACTGGCATTCTCAATGACCGTGGTATAAATGCTAACTGCCGTGCGTTAAGAATGCATAACGCACAGGTAGTTCAGGCAACAGCCAAATCACATTCCATATCACTGCTCCTTGGCTGTCACCATAACGAGTAAATAAATGCTGCCAGATGAGAAAGTGAGCCATAAATATGATTGATTGCGATGTACATTTTAATATTTTTAGACCCTCAAAATTTTGAAGAATGGGAAGAAGAGGAGACAAAGCAAAATGAAAGAGAAGAAGTGTGTAGGTCGACTACTGGGACCTTTTCTGCAACAGACAAAGAGAGAAAAACATGGAGCAATGTTCTATCTATTTTGTCCTCTCCAAATGATACTTCCTCTTTATGTGACCTGTCTCAGACACATTCTAACAACAAATCACCAATCTAACTGTACCATTAATGGAAATGCCCAGTTTAATCATAAATCTAAGTGTGATCTTTTATCTTTGATTTTGAGGGGTTGATATACGGTCTTTACTGTAACCTCATTCAATATTTAATCTCATTAAATTAATTTACATAAACTAAATGAACAACTTATGCATTCTACCTTTTCATGGCAACAGTTGCTATAATTTCATTAAGCCAGGCTCATCACTATAACAACAGGCAAACAAATGTAAACAATTCTGTCAGTGTGGAGGAACTAGATTTGTGTAAAACACAGAAATAACTAATATCTCAGACATTAACACATCATAAACTAAATTTTAATGTTCACAGATGAGCTATTCCACTTTGTAGCGTGGTATAAGCGCAATAAACAACTTGGAGCCGTGCGTTATGCAGTTTTAACACACTCCGCGGAGGAACACCACTCCGCTTTGCGTCGTGGTGTTCTAAGACTCCACGTCGTGCGTTAAAACTGCATAACGCACGGCTCCAAGTTGTTTATTGCTTACTTAAATAAGGGTTGTCATATAACATTTTTTACAGTTTACAAGAGATTTTAGCTTTAAACTAATTTGCCATTTGACGAAAGAGATATACATATACTATTTGTAAACAGTTTGCATTTGAAATGATTGTTTGTCCTAAACTCTGGCCCAAGGCCATATGTGCAGTATTAGGTGTATTAAATGAAGAAAAATACTTTTAATAAAATTACAGTTAACACTAAAAAAAACTCTACAAACATGACAATGTGTGAGATAAAACAGCTCAGAGACAGATCAGCAGCAGGAACAAGGCCCAGAATCATCATGTTGATTTTAGACAGTTTAAGCAGCTCGTGTTTAAATGCCAATTACTAAACATAAAACTCAATTATTATTGAAATTAATGTAACCAATTTACTTTCACAGGGAACTAACTAAGTAGTGTAACTAATCACCGTTTAAGTGATTATTTATCACTTAATATTGGCCCAGCATGTGGCCCAATTTGGATTGGTTCAGATTTCCTGAAAAATTGACCCTAACAGCAACACGTAATGCATTTGACAGTGAGGTTTAAAACTGTAGTTTTCAAAGGCAGTAATCATTTTATTGTGAACCGTAAAACCAGCCTCTGATCGCCCACTTCAACCTTCCATTTACTCTGGGTTCCTGTAATTTTACACTTTTATCAATTTCTAAAAAAAAAAAAAATGACACTTCGCTTTATAAAACAATAAATATTTACCACAAAGATCAAACCAAACGAAGTCTAAATTAGAAAAATGTGAGAATCTCATTTGTAACACAAGATAAAATGTTTTCAATAACAAGTTAAACAGACTCCAAAAGCAAGTCATCAGCATTTTATTGCCAAAAACTTCAGTTGCAATAATCATCACAGCAGGTTAAAAATCACAAAAAAATAAGTTTAAAATGTAAACAATGTCTGGTATATCAGTGAGTTGTAACAGATTCACACAGAATGTAAAAAAAAAAAAAAAGGCTGTGTAAGATCAACTTAACTAAAACAAAACAAGTGAAGGATTGTGCGTGACAAACAAAAGAGAATGTGCAAGAACAAAAATGTGTAAATGAGGCTGCAAAAAATAAATAAATAAATGTGGAGACTGAACTACGAACACTGAATCATTATTATTACAGGTTGAGACTCACTGCTCTACAGGAGAATCATTTTAATCAGATTGGAGAGGCAGCCAAGATGAATATTGTTATAATGGAGTTTAATTTTGTAACGCCAAAGTTAAATAGGTCTAGTAGTCGCCCCAAAAATCCCGTTTTGAACTTTGAAGTCCAATGTTCAAAACAGGAAACACTAATTAAAGGAACCGTATGTAAGATTTTGATGTCAGATTTCAATAAACATGGTACAAGGTCAACATGTCCAAATATACTATTATTTTTACTGAAGTCAATGTAATTCTGAGGTATTCTTAATTAAAAAGGCAATGGACATGATGTCCCTTTGTTGATGTTTACATTTATTATCCAATCAGAAAGCAGAATAAGCCTCACATGACTCAGTAGCTTCCATCTTCAATGTATGAGCCATTTCACAATCTGGCAACCCATGTTCATTTGTGATTGTTATACCTTTCTAAAACCACTAGTTGTGCATCTTACATACGGTTCCTTTAATGAGTAACTAATTACTTTTTTCAATACTTTTGCCCCCAACACTGATCATGATTAATCAGTCAAACAGTTTCTTTTGTGTATTGAGAGTTTAAATTCATTTCTATCCGAATAAACGTTTAAATGTGGTGACAAAAGGCTGACTAAAGCTTTCTTTATTTAGTTTAATTGCAGCAGTCTTTGGACAAAACTGAATCTAAAAACACCTTTTTATATGAAAAACACCGGTAGATTCATTGTTACAACGCTAGATTACTACATTTCTTCAAAACTATTGGGATAATTGATTCACTTGTTGCAGCCCCCGCAGCACTTTTTTCAAGTTTTATCCTATTCAAATGTATTTTTTTCAGTGTAGTTACATTCATTTGGTTAAAAAAAAAGACAAAATCTTGATTCTATAAAGACCTAAGCCAGATCTAAACCTGGTTTACACAAAATAAAAGTTAAAAATTCATTTAAAAAAAAGACTAAAAACCCTGATTCTTCATTAATACTTCCTTGATTAAAATAACAACCTAAACCCCAACTTAAACCCTGTTAAAACCCAAACTCTAAAAGCAGATCCTGGTCCTGAACCGGGTCTAAACCAGGTCTTAAACTGGATCTGGTTTGTGGCACTGGCAGAGTCGGGTGAAGCTGGAGCAGCACGGCTGGAGCCAGGGTTTGGGCAGAAGCTGACCCGGGATCATCTCACTGGTCCTGGGCTGGATTGTGTCTCGATGGTCCTTCACCGCCAGCTCCATGGTCCTGACGACGTCGTGGAAGCGCGGCTCGGTGTCGGGGGTCAGAGGTCGGGACTCTGAGGGGTCGAGGGTCAGGTCGTACATCAGAGGGGGATCGTGGGTGGTGGTGGAGTCGACGTCGCAGAAGCAGAAGAGCGTGTGGTGGCAGCCGTTTGAGTTTTCAGGGAAGAACTTTGGAGTGAAGAAGAAGGCTTTCCAAACGGTGTCGCCTGCAGCACAAACACAAGACAATAGTAGTAGATTATATACGGAAAAAAAATATGACCAATGCAATTTTTTACATCTGTGATAACGGAAAAAGGTTCTGAGGATCCCAGAGGTTATATTGTATTTAGGTTTAACATGATGCGACTCAAATTCAGTTTTCAGCGAGCAGTTACATCCCTAGAGTCTAAAACTCCAGGGACCGCCATATCAATCCCTCCCGTCAACCCAGGAAATACATCATTTGTCATCTTTAAACGTATGAATATTAGTTGCTGTGTTGCCATTATAATTTCATATCTCTGAAATAAATTTTTGTAATAAATGTTGACTTTGTTATGTTAGTGCAGCTATTTTAAAATAGAGATGCACCGATCCGATACTGGGATCGAATATCGGTGCCGATCCAGGAAATTTTGCTGGATCGAGTATCGGCTCCATAATATCGGTTCAGCCGATATCCTAGTTGTGTTTAATTGGACATAATGAGTCTGATTAGGCTGATGTTGAGCAAGAATGTCTCATAATGTTTGACATTTTATTCTTTCTCTCTCTCTCTCTCTTTCTTTCTCTCTCTTCCCACTCTCCTCTTTTCGCTTTCCCTTTTCTTTCTCTCTTTCTCTTTCTTCTCTCTCATTCTCTATATTCTCTCTCTTCTCTCGACTTCTGTCTTCTCTTCTTTCTTATTTTCTTTCTCTCTCCTCACGCTTTCTCTTCCCTTTCTATCTCTTTCTTCTCTCCATTTCTCTGTCTTCATTCTCTCTAGCTCTTTCTCTCTTTCTTCTCTTCTCTCTTTGCGCTCTTTCTTCTCTTCTCTCTCCCCTCTCAATCTCCCTCTGTCTCTTTCTTCTCATCTCTTCTCCCCTTCTCTCACCTCTTTGTCTCTCTCTCTTCTTTCTCTCCTCTCTTCTCCCTCTCTTTCTCTCTCTTTCTTCTCTTCTCTTTCTCTCTCCTCTCTGTCTCTCTCTTCTCTTCTCTCTCCTCTCTCTCCCTCTTCTCTTCTCTCTCTCTCTTCATTTCTCTCTTTCTTCTCTCTCTCTCTCCTTCTTAAGTTGTTCAGTTTTGTCTTGCGGTATAAATAAGACTATATGATCAGTCTTACACAAGTATCGGTTGATATCGGGTATCGGCAGATGCTCAGTTATAAAGTATCGGGATCGGTATCGGAACTGAAAAAGCTGGATCGGTGCATCCCTATTTTAAAATCTTTTAGTCTGTGTCATAATGCAGTTATGTAGCGTCCACGTGCAGAGTTGGCAAGTAACCAAGTACTTAAGTACAGATACTCAAAGAAACTATTATTACTTGAGTATTACAAAATCTGGTGACTTTTTACTTTTACTTCTTACATTTTTATGGAAATATCTGTACTTTCTTCTTCCTACATTTTATAATCAGGTGAGTTACTTTATAAGCTCATAAACATTTGTTATTCCTTTTAAAGGGGCACTGTGTAAGATTGAGAGGAATTTTAATTATCACATATAGTCCACAAACATTTAAATCATATTTATTCTTTACAACATGAATACTTAAGAGAGCACTGTTAACCAATCCACATCAATTGTGACACATTTATACGTGTTTGAAATGTTTTATTACGGACCGGAATGTGGATTATTGACGCTAGAGAGCAGCATGGTAGATAGGCAAAATGCATGTGAAAGGCTCCCTCTAGTGTTCAAAAGTGGAAATCACTTCGTTTGTTTGTTTTTCTTACATAGTGCCCCTTTAAATACCAGGTCAAACCTGCTGCTGCCGTGTATCAAATCAATTTATTTTTGTATAGCCCAAATCACAACAACAGTCGTCTCTGAGGACTTCCCACGATTATTATTTAGCAAACATGAATAGTAGGAAATAAAAATAAAACAATACATTCAATGACACAATTGATCAAGCATGTTAATTTGTTCACAAAGCAAATCAGAGCTTTGTGAACAAATTAACAAGTGAAAATCACCAAAAACTTTATAATTCCTAACAAAAATGACATGCTTATCACATGCTTATTCCTGTGACGTGTCTGGTCAGCTGGTTTATACAGGTTTTGGTGCCATTTTCCTACTTGGGACAGTTGGAGAGTGTGAGAAAGTTGGCGCCAACACCTGTATAAACCAGCTGACCAGACACGTCACAGGAATAAACATGTGACACTTCTGAAGGAGGCTACAGTGTGCAGCCGAAACGGTCAAGATATGACTACAAACAGGTCTGTTCATAAGAAAAACCAACACATAACTATAACAGAAGAATGAATTTAATCGGATTATTAATTTATTTGTTCATGATGATTTTGAATGTATGAAATGCCACTAAAAGTTGATCCTACAGAAGATATTGGTGGTGTAATTTCGTACATTCAAAGCCACCTTAAACACAGATTTACTCACCGTTTTCGGGGCTCCAGCGAACGGCCTGGAGTCGAGAGTTACAATAGTGAAACAGGAACTCGTGTCCTGAACTCTGAGATTCACCCGTCACCAGATCCACCAGAGAGCGCCCGTCAATCACTCTGAAACGAAAAAGAAAATCCACACAGAGCTAAATGTCCCAAAGTGTGGCCCCAGTCTTTCAGCTCCAGTCCCATTTTAGGCGTGTTTTCACTGATTCAAAAAACACAAAGTTACTCCAGAGTGAAGCCTCTTTATCAAACATAACCACACCTCAGGTCAGTTTAAAGTCTCACCTGTCCTGAGGCAGTTGTGCCCGCTCAGCTGCACCACGGTGGGAAACACGTCCATGTTGCTGGTGGGTTTGTCGATCTCCAGTCCGGCCGGGATTTTTCCAGGCCATCGGAGCAAACCAGGAACTCTGATGCCGCCCTCGAAGTTTGTCGACTTTCCACCTGCACAAGACAAACGTTTGCATTTTTAATTAGAACTTTGCCGTCTCTCCACTCACAAGACAGAACCCACACTCTGACTCTACTCGTATCATGTTTGTACCTTTGTAGATTCCGTTGAAGCCTCCGTGTCTCTCTCCGCTCGGCAACACTTCCTCCACGTGAGCTCCGTGATCCGACGTCAGATACACCAGCGTGTTCTGACTGAGCCCCAAACGCTCCAGAGTCTGAAGGATCTGACCTGAGAACAGCACAAACGTTTAAATTTGGACGGTGTATCAGTGTTTCAGCAGCAGATGTAACAAATATTTGAGAGTTGGTAGGAGAACTTCCATTTATTGCTTTAGAGCAGGTTAAAACATGAACAAATTCTCTTTACATCAGACAAAAATATGCAAGGCTTTCTACAAAATTAGTTCTGACAGACAACTTCTATGAATTCAAATCAGGGCCATGTGTATTTGCAAAGAATAAAATTGTTCTGTAAATGTTAATAGTTGAACAAACATTTACAAAACTTTCTAGCAAATTTAGAGAAGTCATGTTAGTCGGGCCAAATCAGGCAGTTCAACCATTTAGAATACTTTTATTTTTCTTCAAAACATCAGTATAATGCCAAAACAAATCAACAGGACAGCAATATTTTGTGCAAGCCCAAATAAAAGTGGTGGATCAGAAGTCACTGCTTACTGAAAAATCCGACCATTGAGTAAATTATACGTTGTCCATAATGAGGTGGACGGCCCCCCCTATGGTCCCTCCCAGTTTTTTCTTAATTCATTTTTGCCTACCATCTAATAAAAATCAACTCTCAAGCTCCCTGACATGCCATAGATAAAAATCAAATATAAACTCTTATTTACCGTCAAATCAGCCATTCTGGGATCTGGATCAGAATCAGTTTTTACTCTAAACTTACAAAATTCTCAATTTTTTTTAATGGAGAATTTTTAATGAGCTCCGCCTAAACTTTAAGTTAATACAGGTCCCTAAAACTATTTTTAATGAAAATAGCTTCAACTTTTAAAGAGGAATTGTCCAAACCCAAAAATACCAAACCTAGGGTGTTTCCCAAAGCCTAGGCACCTTGCCTTGGTCTGATTTGGGCGTGGCAAGGCACTGACATCATCCAAGTCATGTTCCAATGTTCATGTCTTCCACAGGCAGTGCCCTTGGTTTGGTTAGCATGTGGCTAATTTAACAAGTGTATCCTTCGATGCCTTGCTCTGGGGAATTTACCCATAATGCACAGTGAACATTTTAGAGGGAAAAGTAAAATAAGTTTTAAAAGTACTTAATATGCAAAACAGACAAATTATACTTTAAGAAAATACTTCTCTAGTAAAACAAACATTTTATAAATTAATATTATTTTATTTAAATCTTCCTAAGAACATGAGCCCCTCCCTCATGTGTGTTCTGCTGCTTCATTATGTTCACTTGATGCAGCTGTGTCTGATTCTTCTGAAGCCTGTTCCATAAGCCGTCAGTTTGGGCTGAGAAAAGCCACTTGTCTTGGATTGGAAGGAACTGACTTTGAAGGAACAGGCTTTGAAGGCAAGGCAAGGTGCCTAGGATTTGGAAAACACCCCTAGTGTCATTCTGTCCCAGGCTGTGATTCCAGATGTTCTGATTCTTACATTTACCCAAAACATTTTAGGCAGACTTTAAAACCTGATGTTCTTTTGTGCAGAGCTTCTTCTCATTTAAACAAGAGTTAATCAAACATCAGAGACTAAACTACAAAGCCCCAGCTTCACAAGTGTCCAACCAATTGTTTGTGTTTCTATTTGAAATATAGACGATTTTAGTCAGGCGTTTTAAGAAAAATGGCTCCTCCTCTTAAGGAGTTAACCTGTAAGGCTGAGCTCTTCAACTTAATGTGTGTTATTGTTAAAAAAACATAAGCAGTTTTTAACTCATTGGAAAGTGTCTCTACAACCATTTTGATCCCTACATGTTTCACTCATAATTATATTTTTGGTTCTTATCACAGTTAACTAAAGACCTTGTTTGAACAGACTTATCTACTCTAAATGCTTACAGCCCGACCAGCTTTAAACAGAAGTTAATCATTTAAAAACGTTACAAAAAGGTGAATTTAGCAGAATCCAGCCGTACATTTTGGTTTCTCGCTGCAGTCCTGGTTTTTGCTCCAGGCCGAGTCGTCTTCAGGGAAAACCCACTCACTTAGCAACAAACGCTGAATTAATTAAAGTAATGGAGGCATCGATTTGTAGTCCTGTCAGAGCCTCCCAGGACTACAGGGGGCAAAGGTCACGGTGTTTACAACCCTCTGTCGTTAACTGCTAACGGCTGATGCTCTTTAGACCTGCAGGAAAGAAAGCTGTCTGCGGCGGAGTCGATAAACAATGTAGTTATGGGAGAGGCGTCGATTTGGAGAATTTAAAATGAGTTACAAAAGACAGATATGGAGAGAGCACCAAGACCAAGATTACGTTATGTTTGAGCCAGTAAAAAAAACAGTGTTAAGAACCATAAATGAACTGGACAAGAAAATGTTTAATCCACTGGCAAACTATTAAGCTTTAATTAAGTGGTTTGTTGAAACTAGATAAATTAGGGCTGCATTCAGACAAACTGAACCAGACTCTATTGGGACCCGAAGTTGCAACTTTGTCTCTTTATCTAAACTGGCTTAATTCTGTTCACACTTTTGCCAATCAAACGACAAGGATATAGCTCCAGACTTGGAGAACCCGCAGGATTGAGATGCTGCAGACAGAGCTGAGGCCTGTACATCACTGAACTGATCCTGGATAAGTTTCGCTTACTCGGGTTGACAAACCCAGACATGAGCCGCTCTGGATAAACTGTCGAGTTCATAACTCAATTTGTTAACTCTGGATTTTCTCAATCAAGCTGTGCGTGTTCACAGAGCAGAGGCGGGGTTAACGCAAACTGACCAATCAGAACAGCTGAGCTGCGGACTTCAAACGTGAGGAAACGTCAATCATGAAGCGAAATATAAGGGTATTAAAATCTAAACAAAGGAAACGCGCTGCAGCTTCAAGTGAAGTCTGCGTTTAAGCGACAAATCACAGACAAAGAAGTTACGCTACAGAGTTTGTTTAAATGTCTTGCAGGGATACAAAAGACTAAAATGTGCAACATCACCATTTAACATATTGACCGCTTACTCTGAAGTACAGAAAAATGTGCGGTGGAGGAAGCGCTTTTAGTGGAGAGACATTCTTACATTAAACACACGAGCTGCTAAAGAGCTTTTTCTGCCTTTAAAATGCCACAGTTCAGTGAGTGGGCGGGGCGGGCTCAGACACACAGACTGACTAACACGGGTTCCGGTCGGGTTCGGACATGACGTGCGCGAGCTCGGGCTGGATTTTTTGGTCCCGATCTTAACTCTAGTCTGAAGGAGCTGTGTCTTTAGTTCAGACAAGTCTTTTGTCCGAGTCAAAGTGATGCATAAAGATCCACAGCCAAATGTGCACAAAGTGCAGTCATTCAATATTTCTGACAATGAAAGAGTTTATTAATCATCACAAATTAAACATGATTCATCAGTCTAGTCACTGTTACATATAAGATGTTATCCTCCTCTTTACGCATCGTAATAATATAAAATAATATATCGTGACTTTTGCATTTCCTCATTTCTCCGCTGCTCTCCCTCTTCACAAAAGCCTAAATTCTCGTCTGATTGGCCAGCACCTTGTCTTTTTATTAATTCGAGAACTTATCCTGGTCCGGAGCAGGTTATGAGTTTGGTGCATGTTGCCAGAGATCTGTCCTGATAGGAAGTGATCCACGGTCAGACCAGTTTTAACCCAGAACTTACCTCGCTAAACCCTAAATCTAGCTTCATAGTACAGGGCTCTGGGCTTGAGTCAACCAAGCCAAACCAAGAATTTGAATATTTGACCGGATCAGAGTTCGTTTGCCTGGATAGTCCGGTTCGATCGGCTAATTGTGAATGTGCAAACTGATCCGGATCCCAGTGAAAAGTGTATTGTGAATGCAGACTAGGTCAGTGGAAAGGACTCTTGGGAGTACCCTGTTGTGTGAAATTGAACAGTGACGTCTAAACAAGGTTTGACTCATTTAAATCCAGTGATGGATGCAGCTCTGGTTCAGGACAGTTGTACCGGATGGACTCACCCACGCTCCAGTCCACTTCCTGGACCGCGTCGCCGTAGAGACCGTGAGAACTGGAGCCGGTGAACTCCACCGAGGCAAACAGAGCCGTGTGGACCTGCAGGTACGTGACGAG
Source organism: Mugilogobius chulae (assembly GCA_038363315.1). Taxonomy (NCBI): domain Eukaryota; kingdom Metazoa; phylum Chordata; class Actinopteri; order Gobiiformes; family Gobiidae; genus Mugilogobius; species Mugilogobius chulae. The sequence goes on from JBBPFD010000128.1 coordinate 143,055, forward strand.
CAGCAGGAAGGGCTTCTCTGCGCTCCTGGAAACAACAGAACAATTATGAAGGTGGACGAGAGATGCATGTAGAAAAGTCCAAGTTATTGTGATTAAAGTGTCGTGTTAATTTAGTTTTAGTCTTAGGACTAAATTTACTTTCCATTGTAGTCATTTGTTTTTCTATAAACACAGTAGGTTTATAAAGGAATTATCGGTTGACATCACTTTCCGCTCTACTGCACATGCATTATGCAGAAAGTGCTCCACTCCATCTGGTTTCATGGGGAAACTTCTTTGAATAAAATAATGAAACGGGACAAGAGCAGCTGTTTGGATCAGGTCTGAACCGGTCTGACAGACGTCTGTCTCCTGAAGCTTGAGACAGTGTTTTTCTCGCCGGTTTTTCTCCTGAATACTTTTAAGGGTTGTAGGGTTGAATTTCATTCACAAATGTCGACTTGGCAGTATAACTCTTGTATTTAGTTGATAACTGTGCTTTTTCGACTTGTTTCCACCGTTTGTGTGAGCGGCGGCTCTTTCTACAGGTGGGATGTGTGCGCGCGCGCATCGCTTGTGTTGATAAACAAAAAATTTCTATATAGTTTATAAGAAATAAACTACAATGTATTTTATGTAGATCAATAATTTACATTTTGTTTTTGCAAAACATAACAGCTCTACTTGGGTTATTGTAGGTTAGTTACCATGGCTACACTCTCTCTTTAATCATTATAACGCCTCACTCCAATCTCCTCACCTCTCCATGAAGTCCACGGCCTCTCGCGTCATCCTCCGGTTTAGATTCAGCGTCGAGAACGGCTGCTCCACGATCTCCCCGTCTCTCATCAGGACACAGTTCATGTAGGGCACGAGCAGCAGGAACGCCGCCAGGAAACAGGCGACAAAACCGGCCAACAACGTCGCTCCGATCACCAGGAATCTCGGGACGCGCAGGTATCCGAAGCAGCAGAAGAGGACGGTGGAGATGACGACGGCGGCCAGGGTTTTTAACGGGAGGTACCTGTGGAATTTAAAAACTGTGCCGTTTCCGGGAAGGCAGTCTCGCAGGTGCGTCAGGGGAATCCCGAAAAAGTATTTGAATCCGTGTTTGTTCGGGTGGTGGCAGTGGTCCGAGCGGTTTTCACAGCTGAGGCCCAGGTGCCATTTACCTGGAAATAAAAGATAAATGTCAGGACTAAACGTGGATCACAGTCAGGACTAAATAAGGACTAAACGTGGACCACAGTCAGGACTAAATAAGGACTAAACGCAGACCACAGTCAGGACTAAATAAGGACTAAACGCAGACCAAAGTCAGGACTAAATAAGGACTAAACGCAGACCAAAGTCAGGACTAAATAAGGACTAAACGCAGACCAAAGTCAGGACTAAATAAGGACTAAACGCAGACCAAAGTCAGGACTAAATAAGGACCAAACGCGGACCAGAGTCAGGACTAAATAAGGACTAAATGCGGACCACAGTCGGGACTAAACGCGGACCACAGTCGGGACTAAACGCGGACCACAGTCGGGACTAAACGCGGACCACAGTCGGGACTAAACGCGGACCACAGTCGGGACTAAACGCGGACCACAGTCGGGACTAAACGCGGACCACAGTCGGGACTAAATAAGGACTAAACGCGCATCAGAGTCAGGACTAAACGCGCACCAGAGTCAGGACTAAATAAGGACTAAACGCGGACCAGAGTCAGGACTAAACGTGGACCAGAGTCAGGACTAAACGTGGACCAGAGTCAGGACTAAACGTGGACCAGAGTCAGGACTAAACGTGGACCAGAGTCAGGACTAAACGTGGACCAGAGTCAGGAGGACTAAACATGGACAACCAGCGTTTCAGATTTATGCAGCTCAGATCTGGAACAGTCTTCCAGAAAAAAGTTTTATCTGCACTTTCTTTTAAAGTAAATTCTATTATAATATTTATATTTTTAATAATGTTTTGTAATTTTGATGCATCTTTTCCTCCCTTGTAAAGCATTTTGAATAGCTTTGTGTATGAATTGTGCTATACAAATAAATGTCCTTTGCCATATTAACATTTTTCCATTGTAGATCAGCAGTATTCAAGTTACTCACACACACAAAAATATAATACTGAGTGCATCTTCAAACCAGCAGTAGTTTAATTTCTTACCGATGAGCGCCGTCTCGTAGCCCTGCTTTTGTGCGATGGAGGCGAAGGTGAGCTCCGTCTGGGGAAGTCCTCCAGAAGCTGCGTTAAATATGAACACCATGCCCATCCCTTTTCCAAACACACCTGCAGAGAAAACACGATTAAAACCACAGACAACCAACGGTCTTTCCTCCCCATTTAGTCAAAATAACTTTCAGGTATTGTTAGGTCAAGATGGAAACTGAAATCTACCGCTTACTCCTCCTACTCTTGAACTTGTCAACTGGCCTGCGTTAAACATTGGGAAAGTAACATGCTTATGCTTAGAGTTACAATTTGGGACCAGCCGTTAGCATTTATAGTGACGCTAGTCCCTAAACTCCACCTGCAAATGCACCAAACGGATGGAAAAGCTTTAAAGAAGGTTAAAGGAGAGACAGAGTGAGCAAAGTCACACAGGTGCTCTCCAGTTTGAACTAAAATAACCCTCCCAAAAAAAATATTAAGTAAAGACATTTTGACATAGCAAATTAAAGACGAAAAGTCATTTTAGAGTTTAGCTTCACATTAAAGTAAGATGTTAAATTTTACAGAGTTTTGCTAAAATACCCAAGGCAAGGTTATTGGCCTTTAGTATGGCTCAGCATACTGTAGGTCAGTGTTCGCCACAATACTTTACTTTATTTATTTAAAGGACAATGTGCAGTTACATTAAAAAGATGGCTGCACCAGAGTTAGCACAGAGCTACTTTCCATCTGTAGTCCTTCACAGACAACAGTTACATACAATAAGAAAACATAAAATAAAAGGCTTTAAGAAAATGTACAACAAAATTACACCCATATTCAGTAAAAGTTCCATTAGAGGTTACAATATAGCAAAAATTCTTAATGCCGACACTGCTGGTTTTCCAATAGTAATTTCTTGACATTGCATGAAAAATATCTCATATCAGAGGAAAGCTTCAGATTCTGCGGGAGTTTGTTCCATTCTTTAATGGCTTTGAAAGAAAATGCTGTTTGTGCAAAGACCGAGCTACGTTTAGGTAATCTGCAGTCATTGTGACTTGTGGACCTGGAGGTCCTGGTTGTCTGCTCAGAGCAGAGCTGGACAAATGTTTTCAATGGAGGAGGCGCAATGTTATTTACAATTTTAAAGATTAGTCAATACGTAATAACTTTAATGCTGCGTTCAGAATGTCGCTGTTGAAGTGTATTTTGATGCAGAATATTTCCAAAGCTCACGCCCCAAAAAGCATCGTCCAGGCAGTTTTTGCCGTCTCGATACTTTTAGAGTGTCCCGTCGTACAGCAGTGGTTTAAACATAACAAGCATTTTTAATAGATCCATGAGAGGCAATGTCAGTCCAGATCATGTCCCATGTTGTTTGTTTTGCCAGATTTTCTGAGCAATGAGCGACCAAGTCTTTGAAAAAAGCCCAAAAATATGCGACCTTACGTTAATAGAAGTTACTAAAAGATTTTAGGTCATTCTTTCCCCTTGATGTCACAGGAGAGCAGTGTCTGAATCGTGGACGCGGGTGTTCGACACTTGAAAGTTGAGCTGAGTCCAACTCTGACGTCGACATCTTATGAGACGGCCAAAGCATCAGCCGCAAGTTTGAGAGTCTACTTTGCAAGACGTGACTTCTGGAATTTCCCCATTGTGGGACAAATAAAGGAATCTTCAGCAGACGCCTGAAGCAGCAAATTTCAACGCGCTAGACGCCAATCCACGGCACTAATTCATTGGACGCTTTAGGACGCATGTTTTCATTGACTTAACATGTACAGTAAACTGAACGCTTTGAACCCTCTGATGCCGTTTGGCAGCGCCGCCGCCCCCAATACGCAGAGCGCGTAGGGCATCACCTGCTCTGGGGGCACCAAGCCGAGCTGTGCCGTCCCTCGTGCTGAACTCATGAGTGACAGACAAGTTTGGTCTAGACGCAGGTGCCTGATTATTCCTAACACACAGCGCAAAATCAAAGACTCTGGAAACCATTTCGAAAACAGAAACATGTTCTACAACTCATAAGCTCTTAGCCAATCTTTATTTAGCGTCAATAGGACACATATTGAGCCAGTTACGAGGAGAAAAAGCAGCTGAATTAAGACCGCTGTAGATTTGAACACGCAAATAACCGCGGCGAAATACGACGTTTTTTTCACTTTTATGCTCAGATTCTTTCAGAGGGAAACACAAACCATGGAACTAGTCACAGACTGTAGTATTTCCTCAAACTGTAGCGCGAGGATGCAGCTTACGCTGAGCTGCGTTCAGTGGCGCAGGAGAGGGAGCAGTGGCGGAGCAGAGGGCAGTTTAGGGGGGCAAAGAGGTCTGGGGCCCCACTGGAAAGCAACCTGGCAAAAATTTGGAATTAATGGACTTAGTGTTCTAAAACATGCTAGATAAAAACAAATGCATCTATTATGTAAAAAAAAAAAGTAAAAGAAATAAATAAATAAAACAAAAAAAATGTAGAGGGACTTTCAGACTCTGTCTCTTAAATTATTAGATACATTGCCTTTGTGGGGTCGGTTTTGGGAGTTTCTTTTTTTTTTGGGGGGGGGGGCACCTTTTTGAAATTTTGCATAGGGCACCAAAATGGCTAGCAGCGGCCCTGCCGTTTGGTCTGAACGCAGCATAAAACTCAACAGTGGCCAAACAAGACTATAGTCCAAAACACTGACACAGGGTTTTACGAAGCATTTGAGGCCATAATAGTCTTTAGAACCAGGCTGTAAAGTGGATTTTGACATCAATCAACATCAATGGGAATTTCCAACTTCAGCAGCCGTCGCTTAGGACCAATGAAACTGCAGAACATTGGGGTCCGGATAGACGCACTATGAGTTTAGTTTTAATGTGAGAGTAAACTGTACCTGTGCGAACGGGGTAACGGCCGGTTTGGAACGCAGCTCGACTGGGAGAACACAGAGGAGCTGCCGCGATGTGATGAGTCAACTTCACTCCATCTGAGGCCAAACTGTCAATGTGAGGAGTCCTGCAGCGACACAAGAGTTAAAACAAGTGCAAACGAAGTCCTTAAACTTAACCAAACCCAGACTAGACCTGTGCAAATTTGGACAAAACCAGATTAGAAGCTCGTCTATGCCCAGTCTAGTTAGATCTCAAAAGCTACGCAGGTTTGGGCTTGTTCAAATAACTGGAAAAGCTGGAAAAGCAGGAAAAATTGTGAAATGCAAAAGATGAGTTTGTAGTTTATTAAAATATTCAGAATATTAAACTAAATGTTGAGTAGTTTTGACAAAATACTATTTATTTGCTTGTGTGATGCTGCATATTTATTTCAATGTTTCAAGACACTAGACCGTTTACCTTCTGAGAAATAGAACAAAAGTCTCACATCACTGGCAAATATTTTTTGGGCCTGAAGCAAGAAAACAACAACTTTAAAACAAGTCTAATTGCGACTGTTAACCTGGCCGGCCAGATGGATGGATTCTGGCAATATTTGTGAATTCTCAAACTCAAGAGAAAACCATCTGGCGTCCACCAGCTCGAGTGGTTTGCAGTGGAGGAGCTGATTTTCACATTACTATATAATCTTGGTTTTAAATCTGACAACTTCCCCTCATAAATCCTTCGACACAAGGTTTATTTCAACATGCTTTCATTTTGGTTACAATTACCGCTTTTTACAAATTATTATTATTATTCACTTCAAAACAGTACACAGTAGGGATGTCACAATATCAAATTTTAGTGTTACAATTTTTGTGAGAAAATATCACAGTTCAGCGATTATTCGCAATTATGACAAAATTAAAAAATGTTTTGTCACTTTTCCTAAAATTTGTGACCAATTTTATGAAATCAAATTTTCCTAATGACAATAAAGCCTAGCAAGAACATCTGGAGATGGGTCTCCGAGCGCTGCACTGTGGCGATCACTGCTCCTGAGGAGAAGCTCCAGAGGCATTGAAGGATGGGTCAAATGCAGAGGACAAATTTCCCTACGGGGACAATAAAGTATACCTTACCTTACCTGTAAGAATTTAATTTTACTTTGCCGCAATTAAAATTAGTTTTGTTCTTCCAATTATATTGTGACTTGAATAATCACGATTATCAATAAACCTAATACCCCTGACATAACTAGGACACAGTGATGTAATTTTTTCACAAAGTGTTGCATTTATCATCGACTTTTCAGTGGGAAATACAAAGTTCACTATTGTACAACTTTATTGGCCCAATCAGCAGCAGGGCGGGTTATAAGCAAACACACATTTAAAGCACGTTTAAACTTTACCTGAGGGTCTTGTTGCCGTAGCAGCCCAGGTCTCCCATCCCGAGATCGTCGACCATCATCAGGACAAAGTTTGGCCGGTCTAAATCCAGACTCCAGGTCTCGTCAAGACCTAAGACCAGGACTAAGACCAGGGCCAGAGGAGACGGCCACCGGGACCTCATCGTGACCTGAAAAAAAACACACAAACATTAAGATTAAGCTTGAAAAAATGAAAAATAATGTTACAAAATTCTGCAAGTTTGTGGTTCACTTTTATGGTGTTATGACCCAATAAAGTGACACAACATTTTTAAAATGAACTCCTATTCTGTGTCTGGTGTCAATTGGTTTTATTTAACTTTCTTTCTTTCCTTTAATAGCTTCCTTTTTTTATTCAAAGGTTTTAGTTATTTCAAAAAAAGAAAAAGAAAAAAAAACATCCTAAAAGAACCCAGTGCCCAAAAATAGTATTTTAAAAGTACCAAAATAAACCGGACTGGTGGGCCGGCCAAAAAGAACAAACGGGCGCGACACCGGGCCAACTCTGTACAGAGCCGTAGAAGCCGGTGACAGCGCCCCTAAACTATAAAAACCCCAACTAAATCCTATTACAAAAAAACAAAACGTGACCACCGATCCCACCAGGCCAAACAAAAATAAGGTTAACTTAGAAAAATGACAAAAAATTACAGATCATAATTAATTAATCTGTCTATTTTTTAAATTGCTTGACAGCACTAAGTATTTTATTAACATGTTTTAGCAGAATAAGACTGACTTGTTGTACTTTGAAAATCTTTTCAGTAGGGCTGTGCCATTAATCGAAAAATCGAGAGCTAGAGATCGAATCGACAATTATTTGGTGGTGGGTTTTGAATCGAAAGATCGAAAACCAAACTTTTGTCAATTATAAAAAGGTGTAGTTTGGAGCAAAAGTCAATAGAGACAGAATAATGATATAAAGCTATAAAAAAAATCGAATAAATGGGACATAATAAAAGTTTTAGTTTTGTTTATGTTTATGAATGGCATTTTTCATTTGTTTTTGAAAAGTTTAAGCTAAATTGAAAATCGAGATCGAGCGATATGAGAAAAAAAAAAATCGTGAATATATATTTTCCCAGATCGCCCAGCCCTACTTTTCAGCTTAAAATTTAATCAAAGAGGCATTCTAAACAAATCTCAGCACTTCAGAGGGTCGAGTTTGGCCCCCGGGCCCCACTTTGGCCACCACTGGTTTAAGTGATGTAATTTACATTATGTAAAAGAACTGGGTTAAAGTTAGTGTGTGTTTGAAGTAAACCAACATTCCAATGGACTGGTTTACAGCTGACCTCTGAACTGTCACAGAGCTGAGCTTGCTTAGGTTTTGCAAGTCTCCAGAGGATGAGATCATCAGTGGACAATCTGAGAAGATTCAGCGACAACTAAAAATGGCGAGAACCAATCTATGGAGGATTCAGAGTGCCACAATTCAATATATAAATACACCATTAAATAATTAATTGAGTGACTGCGTGTAGTTCACGCAGTCACTATTTGTTCTTGTGTTTTTTATTGAGTGACTGCGTAATTTGTATTACGCAGTCACTATTTGCTGTTGTAGTTCTTTAAATTTTATTATAGACAATTTTCGGCGATTTTCACAGGTCGCATTTTTGTGTCGATTTTTACCGTTCTAACTTTTTTGTGTTTGGTTTGTAGGTGTGATGATTGCTATTACTTTTGGTATTCGTAACTTTTGTAGTTTTTGTAAAAATTAAAGCTCAATATGGAATTTTTCCTATCAATTATAATGGGAAAATTTTGGCAGTTGTATTTTTTGTGTCTTTTGTCTTTTTGTAGCCCTTTTTTTTCAGTTTTGTATTTATTGCAGCTCTATCACTTGTGGCATTACTTGCAGTACTTGTAGTTTTGCAGTATTTGCAGTATTTGCAGTACTTTGTAGTACTTGTACTTTTCCATTGACTTTAATAGAAAATAGACAATTTTCGGCGATTCTCACAGGTCGCATTTTTGTGTCGATTTTTACTGTTCTAACTTTTTTGTGTTTGGTTTGTAGGTGTGATGATTGCTATTACTTTTGGTATTCATAACTTTTGTAGTTTTTGTAAAAATTAAAGCTCAATGTGGAATTTTTCCCCATTAATTATAATGGGAATATTTTGGCAGTTGTATTTTTTGTGTCTTTTGTCTTTTTGCAGCCATTTTTTTTTGCAGCTTTGTATTTATTGCAGCTCTATCAGTTGTGGCTTTACTTGCAGTACTTGTATCTCCTGTACTTTTGCAGTATTTGCAGTACTTTGTAGTACTTGTACTTTTTCTATTGACTTTAATAGAAAACGTTTTTGCTTTCACAAGTTCCATTGTTTTTCTGAATTTTCATTTTTAAGCTTTTTTATATTCTGTATGACGGGCGACTCCTCGCATTACTTTTGGTACTTCTACACATTGTAGTATTTGCAGTACTTGTATTTTGTAGTACTTTTAGACTTTCCATTAATTTCTAATAGAAATATTTTAGCAGTTGTATTTTTAGAGTCTTTTGTTCTTTTGCAGCCAATGTTTTGCAGCTTTGTATTTATTGCAGCTCTATCAGTTGTGGCTTTACTTGCAGTACTTGTATCTCTTGTAATTTTGCAGTATTTGCAGTACTTTGTAGTACTTGTACTTTTTCCATTGACTTTATTAGAAAATGTTTTTGCTTTCACAAGTTCCATTTTTTGTGAATTTAAATTTTTCTGCCTTTTTCATGTTCTGTGTGACGGGGCGACTCCTCGCATTACTTTTGGTGCTTTTACACACTATAGTATTTGCAGTACTTGTACTTTGTAGTACTTTTAGACTTTCCATTAATTTCTAATAGAAATATTTTAGCAGTTGTATTTTTAGAGTCTTTTGTTCTTTTGCAGCCAATGTTTTGCAGCTTTGTATTTATTGCAGCTGTATGAGTCGTGTCTTTGCTTGCAGTACTTTTATCTCTTGTACTTTTGCAGTATTTGTAGTACTTTGTAGTACTTGTACCTGTTCCATTGACTTTAATAGAAAATGTTTTTGCTTTCACATGCTACATTTGTTTGTGAATTAATATTTTTCTGCCTTTTTCATGTTCTGTGTGACGGGGCGACTCCTCGCATTACTTTTGGTACTTCTACACACAATAGCATTTGCAGTACTTGTACTTTGTAGTACTTTTAGACTTTCCATTCATTTAAATATAACTTTAACATAGGCTGAACATTTTGCAGGTTTGTAACTTTTTTTTTTTTACATGTTCTACATTTGTTCAGTTTGTGAAGTTGTGTCAATTATACTATCACTTGTACTACTTGTAATTTTTGAAGTAATTTGAAATACTTTGCAGTACTTTGTAGCACTTTTCATTTCCTATTCGAAATAATAGGATTTTCTCATAAGTTGTTCTTTGAGCAGGTTTATGCCTCTTCTGAAACCTCTGGTTTTGTACTTTGTGTGTTTCACAGTCACTCAGGCCAGACTCCAGGACTAATGCAGTAAAAGTACTACAGCAGAAATACAGGAAACTGTTTTCCAGATTTTCACAATAAAAGCACTGTAAAACAACATTTTTGACTTTTCACAATGAAAGCACTGTAAAACAAAACACAAAAACCTTATTGCATCTCTAGTTTCAGATTGTGTTATATATTTGTAACTTTTGTAGTTTTTGTAAAAATTAAAGCTCAATTTAGAACTTTTACTATTAATTATAATGGGAATATTCTGGCAGTTGTATTTTTTTTTTCTTTTGTACTTTTGCAGGCAATTTCTTGCAGCTTTGTTTTTATTGCAGCTTTATCAGTTTTGGTTTTATTTGCAGTACTTGTATTTCTTGTACTTTTGCAGTATTATTTAATTTTTACAGTCAAATATCTGTTATTTCTGAATGATTGTTGCTGATACTTTTTATTGTACTGTTTCGTTTCTTTTTATTTTTGAGTCTTAGGCGATTTTTCAGTTTCTGCTTGTTGTAGCAGAGTTTGTGTCAAACCCCTTCACATCAAAAGCAGTCACTCGCAATGGCTCCAGCCATTGCATAAGTATCTAGTTATTGAGTGACTGCGCATGTATGCGCAGTCACTATTTGCTCCAGTAATTCTTTATTATTATTATCTTACGTCCTTTTATTCCCACTTTTCTGCACCTTTCAACTCATTAACCGTTTCACTGAGATCACCAGTTTTCACTTCTTCACGTACTCCCTGATAATCTCTTGGTTGCTATTACTTTTCACGTCTTTAACTCTTATAGTTTTTTAACTATTAACAAATTAAACTTAAAATTTCCCCATTAACCTCTATACAAAATAAATACCTGTCACACTTTTCACTTTTTACTGCCACCAGATGGAGCCAAACTTCCCATTTCACTGGGTTAGCCTTTTTCCTGTTCTCTGTCCCTCTCATTCCCAGAGCTGTAAGTGGTCCAACGGATAAGGCTATAGCCCTCGAATATCCTGATCCAGGTTCGATCCCCACCCCTCACACTAAATGTGAACTTTATTGGGGATTTCTTTTTTAAAATCCAATAGTTTTTACTGATTTAACTGTTGATGTGCTTTCACTGATACTTGTTTTAACTGATTTAACTATAACTAAGTTCCTTGTTGACTGTGTTCTCCCCTTAAATATTTGTTCACTTCATAAGCTTATCACTTTTGATGTTTAACCTTATCTGAATCTTCTCACTGTGTGCTGTCACCTTTGACACAATTCACACTGCACAGGTCTGCTCACAGGTGTTATGCGTTATTACCCGATTGGCGCCTGAGTTTTTTCACTGTATCTTGGACAATGACGTATCACAGAACTTGTGGCTGAGTGGGTAATTCCCTGTGTTGGAAACCGAAGGTTCCCAGATCAAGACATGCCACTGCCAAATGTTAAATTATGAAAAAATGTGAAAAGAAGAAGTGCCAACATGATTAAATGTATTTATCACTAATAAGAGTAAGATTTAACAATATTACTTTAGTACTTGAGATGACTGTAAATTATAAAATAACGGGTTGCATCAATTGGAGGCAAACAGATATAACTGTTTGACATAACAGGGCATGACATTAGGGATTTTCAAGCACTTGCCCACCGGGCAAGTGGCCACAGTTTTTTACTTGCCCGACACCCAAATCTACTTGCCCGAAAAAAAAAAGTTTTTTTTTTCTAAATTAAAGTAAAAATAAAAGTGCTAATGACATTGACATGTCCATAATAACTTATTTTTATATGCACACCAACGTGGTCATATTTTTAAGTGGGCCTTAACCGAGACATTTAGCCTTGTTTTAGTCTCTCTCTAGTCTGGAATCGAAAACAACAGAAATCTAAAATATAAACCTGATGAAAGACAGAAGCTATCTTTGGTCTTTTTATTACATGTTTCTTTTCAGTGTTGTTAGAACCAGTAGAACCAATTATTTTTTCACAATTTTTTCCCAATGAACTAATTACAATCTTGTCGTAATGACTGTGAATCTACTGTAAAGTATCTATACATTTCTGTGCATTGTCCTTGTTTTAAAAAAACAAGAGCCATTGTGACAACACTGTAAACTGTGATTCACTCATCACAATGTTGTAAATTATACCTAAATTAATTTAAAAATCAAAAGGATGTTCTTAATGAGTCAGATTTTTTGTGCAATAAAACATTTCAGATTAAATATTTTACATATGAATATGTGCAGAGTCAAAGAACCTTTTCATTTCAGATTTTACAAACAATAATCAATCCTTGGATTTCAACCATTTGAAGAATAAAACAAGCTTCAAAAAAGGTTAAAGATGCATTCTAAAAACTAAACTCATTTTTGTTTCAACTTTTGAAACTCATCAACCCAAACTAGAGTCATTTGTGCCCAAACTGCAAACACCAGCTTTACTGTAGACTTAAAATCTCTTTTTCCTCTGTGCAGAGCTTGTTCTCACGTATGATTAGTCAATCAGGCATCAAAGATTAATGCTGCATTCAGACCAGACAGAGTTAAAGCATATTTTGACACAGAACGTTTTCGAAGCTGACGCCCAAATAGGCGTCCAAAACGCCCCAATGCACATCGAGGCATTGGGGGACAAAAATACACTTTTATCGCCCCGACGCACTTCTTCAAGTTCCCGCTTGTTTGCAGGCTTTGTTGTGCACGTAGACAGATCACTGAGAGAGAGAAGGAGGGCGATAGAGGCTGCTGCTTTTATAAAACATAGTTTACCCGATCACACAACTTTCTCCTCCTCCAGACAGTTGTTTTGCTGTCTCTGTCCTCCTCCAGTGTCACGTCCTACAGCAGGTTTAAACATTTTGAATAGATCCATGTGAGGCATTATCAGTCCAGATCAGGTCCCGTGTGGTTTGTTTTGTGTCGACAGATTTTCAGAGCAACGAGCGACCAAGCCTTTGATAAAAGCCCCAAAACAAGTTACCTTTGGTTAAAAAAGTTCATAAAAGACTTGAGTAAACAGTTGTTCTTTCCTCTTGATGTGAGAGGAGAACAGCAACATGTCACATGTCACAGGAGTGGAGTCTCTGATTGGCTGACGCTGACTTCCAACACGTCTGAAGATGGATTTTCACAACTCCTGCAGCGGCTGCAGCCTTGAGCGAAGTTGTGTTTACCACAGGTTTGAGCTTCCTTCCACTTCGCAAGACACCGCGTTTTCAGATGCAGAAACGCTCGTCAACAGACGCCAATACGCACCGCAAATACGCTGACTTGACATTGAAAATGAACGCAAAAACGCAAATACGCTGTCCGTCTGAATGCACCATAAAAGTACAAAGCTTCAAGTTCACAAACAGTCCAGACAATTGTTTGTGTCTAAAGGCTCAAAACAGTTTCAGTTTGAATTTGTAAAATATTTGTTAGACTGCATGTTAGGAAAAATTATCCAAAATATTAACTAATATTAACTCACATGACAATAAATAGTATAAATTTAAAAAATCGCTCTTTGTCCTTCATTAACTTTTCAAAATGCCATAGGAGACAAGCCACATTACAACAATAACAATTACACATTTGAAATCTGCTGCTTGTTACATTAAAATCTTACAATGAAGAGGCGGAGCTTATCAGTTCTTTGTACAGGAAGTAAATAGACCTTTTTTTTTTACTTCTAAGCTGTTTTACATACATTTTGTATTTGTAATATGTAAATTACTGACCTATTTGTATAGATTATAGTTCATTCTTAATACATATAGAGGCAATAAGATAGCAATAGGCCCCTTTAAAAATGTTGTGTTCGTAACAACGTTTTGCCCATATGGATATTTACATTCTGCATTTGGCTCATCTTTTAAAACCCACTCATCAAGATTTTTAACATAAACTCAAAAGTGTGTTTGTAACGTGTTTCCACGAGTGGAAAATTTTTCATAATCTCAAAATCTTTGTATATTCTCTTCAAAAGTGCTGATAACCCATCTTATCTTTTGGTAAAAAAATTTTGCAATAATCGCTAATTAAACAAAATGTAAACAAGATAGTTGCTTAAATTAAAATCAACCTCTGAAGATCTCTCTAGGTGGTGTTTGCATGTTCTCTCCCATGTTTCCATTGGTTTTGTGAGGGTGTC
>JBBPFD010000128.1:157678-170236 GCA_038363315.1 Mugilogobius chulae
CAGTCCATGATCAGTCACTCTACTCCCTGCGAGAACTACGAAAGCCGAAGGCATGAGATGTGTATACTTAGTTCTGCTAATACAAAATAGTCAACAACTCATTGTTGACCAAAACTGTAAAACAACATTTTCTGACTTTTCACAATAAAAGCACTGTAAAACACGTTTTGGACTTTTCACATAAAAGCACTGTAAAACAATTTTTGGATTTTCACAATAAAAGCACTGTAAAACACGTTTTTGGACTTTTCACAATAAAAGCACTGTAAAACAACATTTTTGGACTTTTCACAATAAAAGCACTGTAAAACAACGTTTTTGGACTTTTCACAATAAAAGCACTGTAAAACAACGTTTTTTTTCACAATAAAGCACTGTAAAACACGTTTTTGGATTTTCACAATAAAAGCACTGTAAAACACGTTTTTGGACTTTTCACAATAAAAGCACTGTAAAACAACGTTTTTGGACTTTTCACAATAAAAGCACTGTAAAACAACGTTTTGGACTTTTCACAATAAAAGCACTGTTTTTGGATTTTCACAATAAAGCACTGTAAAACAACGTTTTTGGACTTTTCACAATAAAAGCACACAACTTTTCACAATAAAGCACTGTAAAACACGTTTTTGGACTTTTCACAATAAAAGCACTGTAAAACAACGTTTTTGGACTTTTCACAATAAAAGACTTGTAAAAAAGTTGTTTTTACTTAAATAAAAAGTACTGTAAATCACACAGTTTTTAACTTTTCACAGCATGAAACAAAGACATTATAAAACAACGTTTCTGACTTTCACAAAAAGACTGTAAAACAGCGTTTTTGGACTTTTCACAATAAAAGCATTGTAAAACAGCGTTTTTGGACTTTTCACAATAAAAGCACTGGTAAAACAACATTTTTGGACTTTTCACAATAAAAGCATCATAAAACAACGTTTTCTGACTTTTCACAATAAAAGCACTGTAAAACTGCGTTTTTGGACTTTTCAACCATTTCTAAACTATTCAAGTATTTCAAAACTCTTCAACTACTTCAACAGTCTACATTTCAACGTTTTTCAACCATTTTAACATTCTTCAGCATTTTAACAATCTTAAACCATTTAAACAATCTTCAACCATTTCAACGTTCTTCAACCATTTCAACAATATTCAACCATTTCACAACCCTTCAACCATTTCAATGCTTTTCACAATCTTTTGCCAGTAATTTTTTCACGTTTCGCAGTCACTCGCAATGGCTTCAGCCATTGCACAGTTTCTAGTTAAATATGACATTAAATATATTTTAAAATAAATAAACAAATACATAATTAAATGTACAATATGAATAAATAATTATTTAATTAAATAAGGAATTGTACAAATAAATACTGAAATAATTAATTAAATAATTAAATGTGTCAATATATGTTCAAATACATCTCTAAATAAATAAATGTTTCAATAAATCTTAAAAAAAAACAAAACATTAAAACTATTGATTCATTTTTTCCCCATTTCCTTTTACATTTCATGATGGTGATCTTGAAATAAATTGTATTTATATAGGTCAGTTGGTTTAACTGACACATAACGGTTATTTACCGTTACTTTTGTTTAGCTTAAGTTACCATTAGTCATAATGTTTACATACGAGTTGATTAGGTTGGAACGCTTTGAATTGGGAACTGGTATGTTTCAAGTGGGAAATATCCAGTTCCCAGGAACGCAGCATAAATCTTATCCTAATTTGAATCTTTTGAGTCTTGTGTTTTGTTTTGGTTTTTAATTTCTTAATTTTTCCACTAAGAATAACCCTGAAACACTGGACTCACTTCATGAATAAAACTATATCTAAAGAAACGCATTTTGTTGAATAATTGAGTTAGTAAATTGTGGTTTTGTATGAAATGTGACTTGAATTTGTAGTAAATCTATAAAATATCTAAATGCTAGATACAAATAGAATAATATTTAACTTCTGTAAATATTTATTGGACTTTTTTTCTTTGTCCACATGCAAACTTCAACATCACACTACATTAAAATTATAAATATACTGCATGCATTTGAGGAAATATATTAAATAAAAGAGTAATTATATCAACTTCAAAAGTACATTTATCCTGCGTTTTAGATAATTAGGCAGAATCTGATGTATTTTAGATGCAAAAAACACTTTAAAAGCCCCAAAACCCTATACAAATGTGGATCTGACAAACTGAGCAAACAAGACTGAGCTAACAATGCTATTGCTAACGTATCACCCAATCATTGCGACATTGTTTAGTTTGTTCAACAATAAAACGCTTTCTTGTTGCAATATTTCTGGTCTTAAATATTAAAAATACTCATGTGAAAGAGGCTTACCTGCTGCCGCCCCGCGTGGGACAAACACGTAGGTCAGTGGAGCAAACACGCTGTGGAAGTGGGCGTGTGCGTGGTTTTTTAAACGGCTGAAACGGATCGAGTCAATCAAGGGGAGAGCCAATCACAGACGAGCTGACGGTCACGTGCGAAACTAACGAAATCTAAACTTTAAGATAACGATAAAAAATAAATTAATTCAGCACTACATTATGAGGTTTGAACTAAATAAACGGGAGGTTGTAAAACTAATTTTATTTCTTGTAAAAAAAAAAAAAAAAAAAAAAAAAGTTTAATTAATATATTTCAAGTTTTCTCCAACAATCAAAACGTTGAGATTATTATACATAATTATTTTTTTTTTGTCTTTATATGAAATTATATGAAGTTAATTTAATAAAACAGTTGTTGGGAAAAAAATATATATATAACGTATTTGGTGCTTTTATTTTGAAATTCAGGTGTAGGAACTTTTGTGACAGGAGCAGCACCTGTCTGTGATCATGTGACAGGTGTAGGACCTGTCAGTGATCATGTGACAGGAGCAGCACCTGTCAGTGATCATGTGACAGGAGCAGCACCTGTCAGTGATCATGTGACAGGAGCAGCACCTGTCAGTGATCACGTGACAGGAGCAGCACCTGTCTGTGATCACGTGACAGAGCAGCACCTGTCTGTGATCACGTGACAGGAGCAGCACCTGTCTGTGATCATGTGACAGGAGCAGCACCTGTCTGTGATCATGTGACAGGAGCAGCACCTGTCTGTGATCATGTGACAGGTGAACAAGCGTCTAATATGTTATTTTTGGTCACAAATAATTGAAACGTATGTAATTTTGTGAGCCAATAAATCACTTGTATTTATTAGATATTTATTTTTTGTCAGAAAAATAATGTTTTTAAACAAAAATTTTGTTCTAGAACGTGTGCAAGTAGTAATTTACTTGAAGTAATTTACTTCAAATAAATTTGAAGTCGCAGTGATTGGATGATACGAATATATAGGGCAAAACTCTTCATTCAAGTTATTTTGTGCTTTAAGCAATTTACCGATTAATCAAAGAATAATCTAATAATAATAAACTAATGGATAGTAAAATAATCGTTAGTTGCAGCCCTAGTCACAATGACTCACTTTGAATAATATTAGCTTAATATCATCTGAATATCGTGTTCGAGATTTATTTATTAGTGAAGTAATTAAGCAAGCAAGTAAAGTATCAAATAATAATTGCAAAAATGTAAGAATTAATGAATAAAGAAAGAAATATGGTCACTTATTGATTGGCCTTTGAACCAGTTAATCAATCAAACTGTATTTATAAATCACTTTTCTCACACAAAAACACTTTACAATGCACTAAACAGACCCGCACGAGCCCAACAACACCATTTAGCTTCATATTTATGTTTGATAACGTGTAATTTGCACATTTCTATTTATAAACACCATTTTTATTCATAATTTCCTGGTTTTAACGCGCATAGAGACGCTGCGGGAGCTTCATTGATCTGTCCCGGCTCGGTCTCTCTGTTTCTGGGGAAAAACTCGCTCGAGGACGGTCATAAATCGGTGGTAAAGATGTTTTTTTTTTCTTCCCAGGCCGCGAGCAGAGCTATCCTTTATCTAGATAGACTTCCCCGGCGCCTGCGTCAAGTTTATTCAAGCATCACGCTGCGAGAGAAATGTCCCGGCCCGGCCTCCGTAGCACGGCTCGAAACGGATTGGGAGAGATTGATTAAAAAAAGCGGAGTGAGTCACTAAGAGGCTGCATCATGGAGACGGGCATTTATCAGAGAAATATGGAAGAGGGAAGAGAGAGGAGGGGAAAGAGAGAATGAGGCGGGGTTTGTCCCATCTGGTGGAAGAAAAAGTTACTGCAGGAAAGGGAAATTTAATAATAGGCTAATAAAGGTTGCGTTCACGTAATATACCGACATTCTACGGCAGGGTGGGCAAATATTTTGTACCAAGGACTCTATTCAAATCCAGAGAACTGGCAAAGGTTTCATGTCATAAATTGTCATTATTACAGGCACATTTCTGTGAAGCATAGCTAAATAATTGTAATAATTTATTATAATATTTATCAAGAACAGTCACAGATGTGTCTTCTTAAAAGTGTGTCGCAGAGCTGATCACAACAGGTTGAAGCCGCATCTGGCCCCCGGGCTGCAGTTTCTGTTCTACAGGGAAATAGCATTTATTACAGGTGTTTGGCAGCTAATTTAGTGCCAGTTTTAGTTGTAATGTAAAGGTGAATGACTGTAGTTATCTAGAACAGTGTTTTGTAGTAGTCAGGACGCACTTATCGAGTCTAAGACCACAGAGTCCCAAGACCGAAACAAGATCAAGACCAGCGAGGCCTGAGACTGAGACAAGACCAAGACCAGTGAGGCCTGAGACCGAGACAAGACCAAGACCAGTGAGGCCTGAGACCGAGACAAGACCAAGACTTTAATAGGTTGTGTCCAAGACCATCTTTCTAATTTTTTTTTTTTACAATTATCAGTTTCTACATGAGGATCTTATTGTGCAGTGCTTTTTGCAAACTGTGGCTGGGACAGGTCACTGCTCTCCTGGTTCAAGTTTAGCAGACAACGGTGGTAATGAAATGTGGTCTTGGTTCAAGATTAGACCAAAAACCAAGACAAGATCGAGTCTAAATATTCAAGACCTTAAAAAAGCAGTCTTGAGACCGGTCTCAAGGCCAAGACCAGTTTCGAGTACTACTACACTACAACCACACATGGGACAAAAGATTATTTGAAAACAGACGCCAGAGGATGGGAAGAGTCTGACACTGTGTTGTTATGTTGCAGGTTTTAGGTTTAGAGCAAAAGGTGAATAACTCTAGTTATCGAGAACAGTGTCACAGTGGAACATGGCACAATTGGTTTCAGTAATGCTAGTCACTACTGATGCAGACTCTGCTAAATGTGTATTTCTTTAAAACAGAGGTGGGCAATTATTTTGTCCGAGGGTCATATTCAAACGTGGACAAGTGGTGAGGGCCGGACCACGGTCACTGGTGTAACAAATCATCATTAAAGGGACTGTACTCGATTTTTTTGCAACAAGATAACTTAAAAGCAATTTCCCCTAGCACTGATGCCTAGTTAATGTATCTATTCAGGTGGAAATTAGTCCCCAAAGTCCTATCTATGTCTAATAAAATCCCGTTTGTGTGCAGCTTTTTCTGTTTTTGTTTTTAGCATTGTGGCTAACTGTTGTTAGCATAGTGACTCACCTCGCTGTTAAAGCCGTGAAAAAACATTAAAACTCATCATGATGAACAATTCTGAAGCTCAGAATGCATTAGCTACGTGAGGAAATCCTGTCCCTTTAATGTTAGCGCATTTTTGGAAAACATAGGAATTTAAATCCACTTTTTTGACCATTTATTGTGACACCTTGGTAATACCTACTACTTGATAAGAAGCAAGACACATGTGGCCATACCTGTTTGTCAAACCCTGATCCTGTCAGATCTCAGAAGCTAAGCAAGTCAGGGCCTGGTCAGTACTTGGATGGGAGACCGCTAGAACAACAGGAGCCACAGTGGGACGACAGGAGTGTTGTGTCCTTGAGCAAGACACTTAACCCACATTGTCTCAGTGTGTGTGTACACTGGGTGAGTGGGTGGATCATAGTGTCTGGAAAGGTAGAAATGCCCTAAATAAATAGACCATTTACAATTTACATGCTTCATTGCCAAGTCAGTCAAATAAAAGAAATATAAGAGTAACTCTTATTCTCCAAAATGCTATACAACATGTCCAAACCACAAGCAATAGATCAGTTCTAGTCAAGTCTGAGGCAAGAGTAACTGGCAGGTCTAACCTTAACCCTAAAGCCGAATCACACCAAAACTAAAATTAGACCAACTCAAGATACACCCTTCAAATTAACCCTGAAAACATACTTAGCTATACTTTGCTAGCAGCAGTTGAAGATTTGGTACATTATTCTTGTCGCACATCATTATGGACTAAAATAAACTAAATAAAGGCAGATCAAAGTATTTTCTTGTCTTTTATTTTACTCACAGTTGCTGCAGAAATGTTGGTCTGGTGCAGAGTTTTAACAAAGCCTCCTCCGGTTTTATCATTGTTGACGTTTCTGTGCAGTTTGCTTTGTCTACGTCATCCAGCTGTGTCCTTTCTTTTAATCTTTATCACATTATAATAGTTTCCTCTGTCTTACTGTGCCTAGAAAAGTATAATTTCTCCACAAACGTTTTGGGGTTAAACGTCTTTATACAGGAAAGATTCTCAGGTTTACAAAACTTATTCTCACACAAACAAATAAATAATATATACAACATTTACAGGGACAGGTTAAGTGCAGGAAGTGGAACATTATAAACATGCACATTCAACAGTAGACTAAACAAAAGAACACAGTGTTTGTTTAACTTAATATTATTTATACAAACTTGCAAATGTGATTTAAAAAGAGGACAAGCCTTCGATGTTTGATACAACACATTTCTTTTTCTGTAACAACTGAAATAACACTGCATTTTTAAATAAATATAAGTATTAAAATGTGAACGTCCTGATTAGTCGGTCGGTCTCAGTGCTTGTCTCTGATTGGCTGCTGCTTCTTCAGACTTGGTCCTGTTTAAACAAAATGCAAATATAGTTTTCAGTAAATATGTTTGACAAATATGAACATCATTAGTTTTCTTTTTTTAAGCAAACTTATGTTGGAATAATCAGAAATGCATTCAGATGAGTCTTACATCACAAAACCAATTAAAACTCATCGTGTTAAAGCAATTCAAAGTGTTTTTTTCCCCTATTTGCATGTTGTGTCTTCTCTTGTGTAATTTGTTTAGTGTAGTCTATTCACCTTATTCTGCCTCGCCCACTTTTGCTGGCAATGCACTTCCTGTTTAGTTCTGTCTTGCGGGACAATCTCAAACAGATTTAAAATCCGTTAAAATAAACCCAGTGACGAAATTCTACAGACTAACTGCAGCTAAACAGGAAGTGTGCTGTCAACAAAAGTGGGCGGGGCAGAATAAGGTGGGTAAATGTGATATAGAGGGATTATTGGTCGATGTCACTTTTCCTCTCTACTGCGACTGCTCCATGCAGAAAGAGCCGCTCTCCATCTGCTTAGCTGGGGAAACTTCTTTGAATAAAACAACTAAAGGTTGAGAGCAGTTGTTTGGATCAGGTCTGAACCGGTCTGACAGACGTCTGGCTCCTGAAGCTTGAGACTGTGTTTTTCTCACCGTTTTTTCACCTGAATGCAACTTTTAAAGGTCGTAGGGTTGAATTTCATTCACAAATGTTGATTTAGCAGCAGAACTTTTGTTTTCACACAGTGTTTCGTAGTTACTGACAACAGCACTGGTTTATGGGGTTGTACTCAATGAATCGATACGGGGATATATCGTGACAAGCTCATTGGCAATAGAGAC
The DNA here is from genome assembly GCA_038363315.1 of Mugilogobius chulae. Classification (NCBI taxonomy): domain Eukaryota; kingdom Metazoa; phylum Chordata; class Actinopteri; order Gobiiformes; family Gobiidae; genus Mugilogobius; species Mugilogobius chulae. Next base: position 165,468 of record JBBPFD010000128.1, read on the forward strand.
CATTACACTCAAAAACATGTTTTTACTGGGGATGCACCGATCCAGCTTTTTTAGTTCCGATATTAATTCTGATACTTTGGCTTTACCGATACTCGATATCATCTGATACCAGTGTAAGGACTGAAATTGCTTCTCTTATTAAAACATAAGACATTTTGTCACATAGTGTTATGCAACTGTTATTTATAGAGCAAACCACAACTTAACAACTTAATTTGAATAAAATGTCCAATAATGTGACACGTTCTTGATCAACACCAGCCAATGAATTTGTGTCATCATGTCCAATTAAAGGCACAACCATGATATCGGCTAAACTGATATCTCACTGATATCTGATCCTAGTGCCAGATCAGTGCATCCCTAGTTTTTACAGCTAAGATTTTATACTTTTAGTTTTTTTTCTACATTGTGGACAAAAAATAAATATGAATGCACTGTATTTTTCCTACATTATTAAAAATATCAACATAGCAGATTTTTATGATTTTTTTTTTTATTAGCCCTACTGGCTAATGTTGTCGCTACAGCTTGTGTCAATCAGCGGCAGCTCTTTCTGCATACCGGATGTGAGCGCATCACGCATGTTGATAAATTAATAATCCCTCTATAGCTACAGATAGTTCCAGACCATAATGCTTTGTAGACTTTACTGAACAAACGAGAAAAGGACCTGACTCTCCGGACTAATTTCCACCTGAAAAGATACATTAAAAATATATCTGTAAAGCTATTTTATTGTAAAAACTGGGTATATTCCCCTTTAAGTATCAACACTTCAAATCAGTATATTTTAGCAACAGTAAGCATCTGATATTCGATTTTTTTAATTTATTTATTATATTTTTTTATATTTTTTCTTGCATTAAATTGGACTCAAGCTTCATTTAAAAAAGTCTTAAATATATAAATAAAAAAACACGTCACCTGTTTGTTCAGTGCAGTTGATCCGTTTCGCGCTTTTGGCTTGAACCGCGGAGCAGCTCGGAGTCATGAAAGTCCTGGTCTCAAACTCGGACTTAGACCCGGACCAGGACTCAGACTTGGAGCTGGTTTTGCCCGGGACTTTCTGTAAAACCACTCTGTACTTACAGGAGAACAGCAAACCCGACAGACTCACAAAACTGTCCTGTAAAAGACGATATCAGTGTTAGAATTTAGATTTGATTGAAAATGTGAGTTGTGAATGTTTTTTGATAAAAGTCGGACCTCGGTCACAGTTTTCTCCGTGTGTTTGGTCTTGTTGTGGCTGCAGAGTTCAGGATTCCACTGGATTTTGTAAAACTCAGCCGTAGAATCTGTAAAAAAAAATAAATAACAGTGAGTTTTACGCTGTAACTTGGACTTGAGTCGCTATTTTAACAACTTGACTTGATTAAAATGAACTAGACTTGGGACTGGACTTGGACTTGAAGGTTTGTGACTTGAGACGACTTGATGCTTCTTCTCAAAAAATAAATTGTCTAGTTTTACATTTACAAATTGTTCCTCTTCGCTTCTGCATTTGTGATCAGAAACTAGTTTTTAAATGTGAAAATGTACATCAAGACTGTAAAATTGTAGAAATACAAGATGGGTTTTTTTTGGTATAGAAAGACTTGAAAAGACATACAGTACAACTAAATCAAAGGACTTGGACTTAACTAGGTCTGGGCAATATCGTGATAAAAATCGAATCGTTAGCTCACTGTTGTGACAATCTGCCTTTCTGGTGAAATCGTCAAATTGTGATAACATGATTGTTAAAATACAGACAATTATTTCCTTCTCTTGCCTCAGAGTTTCATGTTTGAAGGTCGAGTGTTGAGGTCTTTTGTGTTGCAGCTTCAAGTCAAGTTCCAGGTGAATTTTAACAAATTTTCAAGTTTGATTTACACAAATATATATAATTTGTGAATGAAACATAGATTTTAGCATATTTTCTAACCCTAACCCTGTTTTTAGTTTGAGAAATGCCAAAATTCTATTATCACACAATGCTCTAATTAATTGATTATTTGAATAACTTTATTTATGGCTGAGGTGGCTTGTCTAAGGATTTTTTTCAAAAGCTTGGTCATGTTTTTTTCTGAAAATCTGTCCACACTGGTCAGTCTTTGTTCTGCTCTGAGTGAGTGACAGCTGAATTTAACCAATCACAGTAAAGTAAGAACTTTCAGAAAAAGCAGATGATTGTATTTACCTCAAAGGAAAAAGACAATAGTCTACAAGAATTGGGATAAAATCTAAATCGTGATCTGTCTCCAGGAAAATTGTGATCATAATTTTTTGCCAAATCGCCCAACCCTAGTTGGGACTTGTCTCTCTTTGACTCAGACCTGTCTCTCTTTGACTCAGACTTGTCTCTCTTTGACTCAGACTTGTCTCTCTTTGACTCTGACTTGTCTCTCTTTGACTCAGACTTGTCTCTCTTTGACTTGGACTTGTTCCACAGTGTAACTTTAAACCTTGTACCTTTCTTCCAGTACAAATGGACTCTGAGCTGTCCGTCCTGGTAAAACGGAGTCCCTACGTTTAAGAAGGATTCAGGCTGGGACGAGCGGACGGCAGGAGCTGGAAGACAAACAACATTAACCAGAACGTGGGAGGGCATCTGGCTGAGTTATACAGTATGTATTAACGTACTGTGGTGAGTGCTGAAGTGGACGGTGGATTTCTTGGACTTGAGCAGGTTTTGTCTCCAGAAGGAAACAGCCTGAACCTCCACAGAGTAAGTCCTGTTCTGACGGAGGCTGGACAGAGACAGAGACGGCTGCGGAGGAAAGAAAAGACAAGTATTTAAGAAAGAAATCAGAATTAAACCTGAAGCATGTGCAGTAAAGTTTGGCTTAGATGTAAGTTTTGTTCATTCAGTCTTTGAAGCAGTACATGTAAAGTTAATTCTGTATACTTAAAATATTAAACTGATATGTCTGTTGTTGTAATCATGTGTCTCCTGTAAGATGTTCTGTTTGACAGATTTGACAAAACACCAGGAGACACGTCACAACACCAGACATCACCTCTGACAAAGGTGCAAATTATGGCCTGTTACAACTGTTTTATTTATTTATACTGTGTTATTTATTCTATTGAATGGTTAAGGTTAAGGTTAAGGTTAAGGCTAAGGTTAAGGTTAAGGTTAAGGTTAAGGTATACTTTATTGTCCCCATAGGGAAATTTGTCCTCTGCATTTGACCCATCCTTCAATGCCTCTGGAGCATCTCCTCAGGAGCAGTGATCGCCTCAGTGCAGCGCTCGGGGACCCATCTCCAGGAATGCCCAGGCAAAGTAGATAATAACACATCTATTTCCTACTTTGTCTAAAAACACCACTGGATTATCAACTTTGCTTGTAACAGAAACAATAGGAGGCTCATCCAGACCAAATAAAATTCTGTGGTCATGCAAGCCCACTTTAAGTAAAAATACAGATTTTGTATTATTCATTTAGAGTAACAAAGACATCTAAATAGCAAAAACATACTGGTGCACTTTTTCCAAAAAGTAGGCCTTTAAATTAAGATTGTTGTCCTTCAGTCCAGCGTTTCCCAACTTTTTTGAGTTTCGGCACACTTTTTTGGGTCAAAAATGTTTGATGCCCTAAATCAGTGGTTCTCAAAGTGGGGTCCTTGGACCATGTGTAGTTGGTCCCCCAAATTTTTTTGAAACATTGGTCATTTTTTCAAAATAACAATTTCTTGTGATTTACCATCGTAAACATAGAACTTTGGATTGAAAAGATAGATAGCTTTGAATAGAAACATGTAAACCAGTAAAAATGACCAGAGGAAATTAACCTTTTACTCAAACTCGATATATAGCTTAGCTTTAATTTCCTAATTTTAATGTGATACCAGAGCAAAAAGTGATGGGGGGTCCTTGGAATATTTTTGAGTCGATAAGGGGTCCCTGGTCTGAAAAGTTTGAGAACCCCTGCCCTAAATCAAACCTTTTATCAAAACATAATTTTTGAATGTCAGAAATATTGCCAATTAGACTTTCTTTTTTTCATCTTGGTAACGGGACGCTTCAAAATTGTAAGTTTCTTAAATTAGATTTATGAATCTCATTTCAAAAAATGAAATATTTAAAAATCTAACTTAATTTTTTCAAGGCACACTAGTGCTTTAGTTGATGATTCAGGTGACGGAGTCTTAGTCGACCAATTAATTTAAAATTTTAATTTCAAGGATTTATATTGAACAGCAACAAAAAGAGGAGAAGCTGCTAAAGATTTGGGACTAAATCTTAAATAAATAAATAAACTGATTTCTATTAATTTTCTTGCCGTTTTTGCATGAACTTCTGGCATTATTTTGTGTTTTTTTTTTTCAAGCACAGGTTGGGTCAAATTAGTTCCTGAGCTTTTGCCACGCCTTCTTTTTAGTGGATTAATTGGTCGATGGGACATGTGTTTAGTCGACCAAGAATTTCTTTGGTCGACTGCAGTCCTACTTTAAGTAAAGATCAATAAGTTCAGTGATCTTCGTAGAACAGGCTCCTGCAGTAAGAACTAAACCCAGACTAAAGCAGCTCTCACCTCTCTGACAGTTTTCCTTCTCTTCTTCTCCGTCGGTCTCGGTTTGGTCCCGGGTTTTTGGTTCCTCCGAGGTCCAGCTCCAGGAGACTGAGTAGAACTGAACCGGGATCTGCTGGTCTAGACTGCGGTCCTGGTCCGGGTGTACGGGGGGTCCCACGTGATCGGGCTGAAGCGGACCTGCCTGGACCGAAGCTGAGGTTGGACAGTCTGAGGTCGGAGGGAGGAGCAGGAGGAGGTCGGCTCTGGG
>JBBPFD010000129.1:0-52500 GCA_038363315.1 Mugilogobius chulae
AAACTTTTTCTACCACGGTCCAAAGGCCAGTTTTGGAAGTGGACCAAAAAAAATTCAATTTCAGAGGTCCAGTGGTGTTTACGGGTTCCGTGGATTTTGATTCGTTTCCATTTGGGGAATTTTTTTCCATTTTTTCATAAACAAAAAAAACCAACTTTTCAAAACTTAACCGTAGTTGAAAAACGGGGTTAACCCCCAACTGGCGGGGGGAAGGTTCTTGCGTTCCCCTGAAGCTTTCCGGGAAGGAAAAAAAAAAAGTTTTTGGCCCGGGGGATTAAGATTCTTTTTTGTTTTTCCTGGGATTTTTAGATCGTGGTTTTTCCTGGGGAAACAAGAATTTTTCCATTGTCCTGGGAATTAGAAAAATTTCATTGTTTTTTTCCTGGGGTAGGGATTTTTCATGGTTCCCTTTTGGGGTTTTAGGATTTCATTGGTTCCTGCGGGAATTAGGATTCATGTTTTTTTCCTGGGATAGATTCATGTTTCCTGGGATAAAAAGATTTCCATGGTTCCTGGCGGTATTATCATGTTTTCCATGGGGGTTAGGAAATTCATTTTGTTTCCCCCTGGGGGGTAGATTCAATTGGGGTCCCTGGATTTTGAATTTTTTCATTTTTTGTCCGGGATAAAGAATTTCATTGTTTTTCCTGGGATTAGGGGGATTAATGGGGGTCCCTGGGTAGGGGATTTTTTCATTTTTTTGGTTTCCTTGGGATAAAAATCATTTGTCCCTGGGAAATAGATTTTTTTTTCAATGTTGTCCCTGCCGGGATTTTAGATCATGTTCCTTGGGAATTAAAAGGATTTTCGTTGTTTTCCTGGGATAAGATTTTTTCATTTGTTGTCCTGGGATTAGAATTTTCAATTTGTTTCCCTTGGGATTTAGGAATTTTTTCATTTGGTCCCCCTGGGTTTGTATAGCGCCATTAATTTTTCCCAGGGGCCCTGAAGAAGCTCCAGTTGAAAGGGCCGCCTTTTCCCCCAGGGCCCGGGGGCCTTTCACGCGGTCGGCCCCGGGAAAACAGGATTATTGTATGCTCTCTAAAAGGGAATTTAATTTACAAAATTTTTTTCCCAAAATTGAGGGGGGGAAAGGACCTCCCAGGGCTATAGTAGTTAAGGCAGTGAATAAAAGGCGGGAAATAAGGGAAAGGTAATTAACCATTTTTTGATTTCATTGAAAACGCAAAAAAGGAAAGAAAAACAAAAAAAGGAGTTATTGGTTTTATCCATGGTAAATTAAAATTAATGGGAAACAAATTAAACCAGTTTTTTCAAAACATTTAAAAGAAGGAGATGAAACAAAGGGGGGGGGAAAAAATTTGAAACAAAGGTTTAATTTCCTATCTAAAAATCTAAAATTTCCACTGCTAAGGGGATGCAAAAATGTTTTGATTTTTGAAGGGGAAATTTTTAAAGAGGGAAAGGGGGATTAATGTGTGGCTAAAAAAACGGGGGGGGGGCATTCTTTTCCAAAAAAATGTTTTAAAGGGGGTCCTTGTAAAACCCTCTGGATTGGTTTTTAAAAAGGGGGACCAGGGGGGGAGAAAGAATTTTGTTGCCCCCACTGGTTTTAGGTGGGTTTTTTCAAAACAAAAATTTTTTTCCCACTGTATTGGATTGGGAAAGGGAGGAAAAAAAACCCATTTTTTTTGGACATTTCAAGGGGGGGAACTTTTTTAAAAATTTGATTTTGGAGCGTTTCTTGATAGGGGAATGTTTTGGAGAATTGTGCGGGCCGGAAAGGCTAAGGGAAGATTTTTGGCTTTAGGGGGGGATTTTTACATGGTGATGGGGTGGGACAAAGTTTACCAAAAAAACAAGGAAAAGTTCAAGAAGGACCCGAAATTTGGAATTTTCTGAAAAAAGGGAATTTTTTTTTTTTTTTCAAGGGGAAATATTTTCATGAAAAGAAAAAAAACTAAGCTTTTTTTTTTTTGGGGGCCCAAAAAAAACAATTTAATTCGTTACAATTGGCCTTTGGGGCAAAAAAGAAATTTTTCCCTTTTTTTTAAGGAAAAAAGGATTAAGCGCAAAAGGCGCCAAAGGCAGGGAAAAGGGAGGCCCCACCGGGTTAAAATTGTGGGGAACAGAAGGAAAACTTTCCCAGGACCAAAATGGGGAACGGGGGGACGGGGGGGGAAATTATGGAAAAAAGCCGCGAAAAATTTCAAGAAGAAGCTGTTTTGGAAAAATTCCAGGGGGACGGGGAAAAACTTTTTGGCGGAATGGTGGCATTCCAAAAAAAAAACCCTTGAAAAACAGGATGGAAAAAAAAATGGATTTGATGTTGATGGGAACCAATTTTCAAATTTTGAAGCCACGAAAAGATAAAAATTTTTTAAAAGGGACTGTTTCCCCTAAATCCCCCACCGGTAACTATTAGGCGGGAACCAAAAAACCCTTCCCACCAGGAAGGCGGGGCGTTTTCCCCCCACCAAACCCCCCAAAGGGCTAAAAAAAAACCGTGGGGGGGGGAATTACATTTTTTTTTTTTTTTTCCAGGGGGAGGCTCGGCTTGCCAGACAAAAAAAAAATATTCCAAAAAAACGTGAAAGGCTTTTGCCCAAAAAAACCCCCCCTTTCAGCTTGTTGAAGGGGGGGGGGGGCTTTGTTTTCCAGGGGGGTTACTTTTTCCTTTGTTTTCTTTTTTTTCCCCCTCCAGAAAGGGGCGGCGGGCAAAAAGGACTTTGAAACCCAGGGGGGCTGGCCGCCTCGGTTTAGGGCTGGGGGGAGGGTTGGGGCGAAAAAAAAACCATTTCCAAACCCTGTACTTCTTTTCTTGCCGTGGAGATTGGGGGCCTTTTTTCCCCACGTTTTAAAACCCCAGGTTTTCACGGTCGTCCCCAAACGGGGGGCATAAAAAACGTGGGCAACTCAGGGGAATGCCGCTGGGGTTCTGGCCTCTTGCAAAACACCCAAAAAACCCCCCAAGGGGAAAAAAACAACGAAATATCTGGTTTTTCCACAAAAACGTTGCTTTTTCGTATTGAAAAAACCTTTTCATTTTTAACATTTTTAAACAAACTTTTAAACAAAAAATATATTATAAAAAAGGTTTTTCTTGGAAAAGTTCTAAAAACGAAAACCTTGTTTGCCTTTATTTTCAACATGGGGGGGAAAATAAGCCCCCAGTAAATTTACCATTTTTGTTAATTTTAGGGGGACGTTTGGGGTTAAAATAAAGTTGGTTTTGAATGTAATGGGGGGAACCCCAAAGGGGGGGGAACTTGTTTTTTGGGGGACTTCTCTGGGTTCTTAAAAGTAAAAAGTGTGTTTTTGTTTGTTAGGTTTTCAAAAACAGGAAAAAAAGCTGCTTTGTTGGGGGTTCAGGGGAACTCCCCAAAAAAAACCACCCCCAAAAACAACCCCAACCTCCATTTAAAAAAACCCACCCCCCCAGGGGCTTTTTCCCAGGCCTCCATTTGGGTTTTTTTACTCCCAAAAACAAAAAAATAAATCTATTATGGATTTTCAAAACAAAAATTTAGGTCTTTTACTCCCGCCTCCAAAAACCAACAAAAAGACTAAGGGGGTTTTATTAAAGAACCGCAAGATTTCAAAGGGAAGGGGGGGTCTGTCGGATGGTTTAAAAAACTTGGGAATAGGGGGAGTCTTTGACGTTTTAAGGGAGTCGGGATTCAGGGGGGGGTAAACGAGGAACCAAGGGGAAACTGGGGAAATTATTGGAAGGGGGGTACCAAAACCAAAGGCAGCCCTCCAAAAACCAAACAAAAAAAAAATGGTATTCATTCCTTTTTAAAAAAAACTTTTGGGGTTTTTTTCTGGAAAAAAAAAAAACCAAAGGGGGTTCTGAACCAAGGGTGGTCTTTGGGGAAATAAAAAACCCAAGGGGGGGAACTAAAAAAAAAAAACTCCAGGATACTTTTAAAGGCCTGTGGAACTTTAAAAAGCAGGGACTATAAAAAAAACCCAGACCTTAAAAACCCAGGACTTAAAAAGGGGGGGCAGGGACTTTTTTTAAAATAACAAAACCCCCAGGGGGACTAAAAAAAAAAAAACTGGGGGGGGACTTAATAACAGGGGGGGGGAACTTTTAAAAGGGCAGGGGGACTTTTTTAAAAAACAGCGGACTTTTTAAAAAGCGGCCGGGCAGGGGGGGGAACTAAAAAAAAACAGGGGGAACTTTAAAAAAAAAACCCTGCGGGAACTAAAAGGCAGCGGGGGGAACTTAAAAAACCAGGGGACTTTTTTTAAAAAACCCATGGGAACCTAAAAAACCAGGGGGACTTTAAAAAAAGCAGGAACTTTAAAAAAAAAAAACAAGGGGGGACTTAAAAAAAAAACCCCAGGGGGGGGGGGACTTATAAACATGGGGGAAAAAGGGAAAACTAAAAAGCAGGTGGGACTTTTTTTAAAACAGGGGGGGGACTTAAAACCCCCAGACTTAAAAAAACAGGGAACTTTTAAAAAAAAAAAAAAATACAGGGGGTCTAAAAAAAGGGGGGGGCAGGGAACTTTAAAAAAAAAAACAAGGGGGGACTAAAAAAGCAGGGGGACTAAAAAAAATACAAAAGGGGGGGAAAAAAAAAAACTTTTAAAACCCAGGGAACTAAAAAAACAGGGGGAACTTTAAAAAAGGGGGGCCCCAGGAAAACTTTAAAAAAAAAAAACAGGGGGGGACTTTTAAATATAAAATGCTTGGGGAAACTTAAAAAAAAACAAGGGGGGGAACTTTTTTAAAAAAACAGGGGGACTAAAAGGCTTGGGGGACCTTAAAAAAAAAGGGCCCAGGGACTAAAAAAAAAAACCAGGGAAACTAAAAAAACTAAGGGGGGGAACTTTTAAAAAAGCCAGGGAAACTTAAAAAAAACCAGGGGAACTTTAAAAAAACAGGGTTGGGACTTTTAAAAGGGCAGGCGGGGAACCTTTAAAAATAAGGGCAGGACTAAAAAAAAAAACAAAGGGGACTAAAAAACAGACTAAAAAAAAAAGCAGGGGACTAAAAAACAGCGGGGGACTAAAAAAAAATCCAGGGAAACTTAAAAAAAAACCAAGGTGGAACTAAAAAAGGGGGGCAGGGGGACCTTAAAGGCAGGACTTTTTAAAAAAGGGGGCCAGGGGGACAAATAACCTAGGTGAACTAAAAAAAAACCCAGGGGAAACTAAAAAAAAAAAAAATATACAGGATTTTTTTAAAAAAGAACTAAAAACAGGAACTTTTTTTGGGGAAAACTGGGGGGTTTTCTTTAAAATCCCCCAGGGGGGGGGACTTTTTTTGAAACCCAAGGGAACTTTTTTTTAAAAACCCAGGTTTCTTTGATCCACGGGTGAAAACAACCACTTTTAAAAACCCATGGTCTGATCCATGTCAGATCCAGGTCTGATCCAGACTAAACCAGGTTCTATCCAAGCGACTGATCCAGGACTAAATCAGGTCTGATCCAGACTAAACCAAAGGTCAGATCCAGGTCAGATCCAGGTCTGATCCAGGTCAGATCCAGGTCTTAAAACCAGGTCTTTGGGCGTCGTCTACTTTTACGTGAAATCTCTGGTCAGACCAAAGCCAATCGTCTGATGGGAAATGAATCGTTTGTAAATTGCAGTAAATAGTTTTGTGGTGAAGCTGCAGGTTGGTCTCATGAGAAAAAGTCTCAGAGCAGGATTCATTCAGCAGGATCAGATCTTCTCCTGGTTTTGACCTTTCAGACGTTTGTGCAAATGTCCCGCTTGTCTTTAATATTCTGGAGCCTAAAACAAGTAAATAACAAAAAGCTACGATATTAAGTTGTGTGATATTTTACGTCAAACACTGGAAAAACAACCATCTTAAATTAGTTTGAGTCCTGGTCTAGTTCTGGTTTAGCCCAGTCTAGTTTTTGTGCAGGACTAGTTTTAAGTCTTGGTCTAGTCCTGGTCTAACATTAAAACTATTGAACTTATAAAAGCTTGAACTGACCTGAACTAAACTTCTCTTTAAATCTTAAGTCTAAGACTGAGCGACATAAGAGACATAAACTAGAGTAAGATTGTTTTTTATTCTAACCTGAGGAACGTTCTGTTTGATTCTCGCCTGATCTGGAAGTTTTAAATCTTGTTTGTTTGCTCGATCTTTGAGGCGACGTCCTGAAAGGCAAAAAAAAACATCTAAATTCACAAACGAACTCCACGTTTTTGCACATTTTCTCTTGTGTCTTACATCTGTGTTGTCTCCAGAATGTCTTCTCCTCACTACTCCTCTGTGTCTCCTCTCCTCCTCGTCTCTTGTCTATATCTTAGCTGTCTCTGTCTTCTTCTTCCAGAATATCTTCTCCCCTGTATCTTCCTCTCCACTCCTCTCCTCATGTTCTATCTTCTCTGGTTTTCTCCTTCATGTTCCTCCAGGTTGTCTTTTCCTCAGTCCTTTCATGTCTCCTCTCTCCCTCCCTCCTTTACCTCTCTTGGCTTGTATCTTCTCTAAAAGCTCTCTCTGTTCTTGTCTTCAAACTCCCTATACGCTTCTTCTTCTGGTTTGTCTTCTTCTCCTTCTTTCACCTCGTCTTATCCGCTTCTGTCTTGTATCTTTCTCCACCGTTTGCTTCTCATTTCCTAGGTCTTGTAATAAGTCTCTCTCCGTGTCTTCCTGCAGGTTCCCTCCAGGATGTCTTCTCCTCAGACCTCTCTCCTCCTCCTTTCACCTCTCGTCTCTTGGTCCTGCATCTTCTCTAAAGTTCTCCTCTCGTCTTGTCTTTAGGTTTCTCTTCCAGAACATTTCTCTCCTCAGTCCATGTCCTCCTCTCCACCTTCTTCACTTCCCATCTCTTGGTCTTATAAGTTCTCTAAAGTTCTCCTCTCTCCTTGTTTCAGTTTCCTTACGATGTCTTCTCCTCACTACTCCTCCGTACGCTCCTCAGAACTCTCCCCTCCTCTTCTCCTGGTCTCTTCTCTAAGTCTCTCTCATGTCTCCTGCAGGTGTCACCAGGATGTCTTCTTCTCCTCAGACCTCTCTCTTTCTCCTCCCTCATTTCGTTCCTCTCTCTTTCTAAGTTCTCCTCCGTCTTGTCTTTAAGTTTCTCTTCCAAATGTCTTTCTCTCATGGTCCTTGTCATCTCTCTCTTCAAAGTTTCTCTCTCTCTCGTCTTGTCCTTTAATGTATCTTCTCTAAAGCTCTCTCTCTGTCTTGCATGATGTCTTCTCTACATCCTCTCTGTCCTCCTCAATGTCTCTTCTCTCTCTCACTGATCGTCTTCATGATGTTCTCCTAACTATCAGACTTCTCTACCTCTCCTCTTGGTCTTGTATTTCTCTAAAGCTCCCTCTGTGCTCCTGCAGGTGCCTCCAGAATGTCTTCTTTCACTACTCCTCCGTCTCTCTCTGTCTGTCCTTCCAGGATGTTCACACTACTCCTCCGTGCGCTTCCTCAGACCTTTCCTCTTTCTTGTCTTCTCTCTTAGGATTCTCTTCTAGGTCTTCTCCTCCGACCTAGCTCCTCGTTCTCCTCTTCTCGTATCTTCTCCTATGCTCTCTCTCGCTCTTCACCTCCTACTTGTTCTGGTCTTGTATATTCTAAGTCTCTCTCTGTCTTCTCTGCAGGTGTCTTCTCCTCAGACCTCTCTCTTCCTCCTTTCACCTCGTCTCTTGGTCCTGCATCTTCTCTAAAGTTCTCCTCTCTGTCTTGTCTTTAGGTTTCTCTTCCAGAATGTCTTCTCCTCACTTACTCCTGCATGTCCTCCTTGTGTCTTTGGTCCTTGTATCTTCTCTAAAGCTCTCTCCGTGTCTCCTGCAGGTGTCTTCGTGATGTCTTCTCCTCAGTACTCCTCCGTGCGCTCTTCAGACCTCTCCCCTCCTCTTCTCCTGGTCTTGTATCTTCTCTAAGTCTCTCTCTGTCTTCTCTGCAGGTGTCTCCAGGATGTCTTCTCCACACTACTCCTCCGTACGCTCCTCAGACCTTCCTCTACCTCTTCTCTTGGTCTTGTATCTTCTCTAAAGCTCTCTCTGTCTTCTCTGCAGGTGTCTTTCGTGATGTCTTCTCCTCACTACTCCTCCGTACGCTCCTCAGACCTTCCTCTACCTCTTCTCTTGTCTTGTATCTTCTCTAAGCTCTCTCCGTGTCTCCTGCAGGTGTCTTCGTGATGTCTTCTCCAACTACTCCTCCGTGCGCTCTTCAGACCTCTGCCCTCCTCATGTCTCTGGTCTTGTATCTTCTCTAAAGCTCTCTCTGTCTTCTCTGCAGGTGTCTCCAGGATGTCTTCTCCTCACTACTCCTCCGTTTCCTCCTCATGTCTGTTCTCGTGTCTCCTGCAGGTGTCTTCATGATGTCTTCTCCTCACTACTCCTCCTTTCGCTCCTCAGACCTCTCCCCTCCTCTTCTCCTGGTCTTGTATCTTCTCTAAACCTCTCTTCGTATCTCCGGCAGTGTCTTCGTGATGTCTTCTCCTAACTACTCCTCCGTACACTCCTCAGACCTTCCTCTACCTCTTCTCTTGGTCTTGTATATTCTCTAAGTCTCTCTCTGTCTTCTCTGCAGGTGTCTTCAGGATGTCTTCTCCTCACTACTCCTCCGTGTCCTCCTCATGTCTGTTTTCGTGTCTCCTGCAGGTGTCTTCAGGATGTCTTCTCCTCACTACTCCTCCGTGCGCTCCTCAGACCTCTCTCCTTCTCTTTCTTGTCTTGTATCTTCTCTAAGTCTCTCTCTGTGTCTCCTGCAGGTGTCTTCGTGATGTCTTCTCCTCACTACTCCTCCGTGCCGCTCCTCAGACCTCTCCCCTCCCACCTCCACCTCGTCTCGGCAGCGTTTCGTGCGTAAAGACGGCTCCGGGGACGTGGTTTTCCGGCACGTTCCCGCCGAGTGGATGCTCCTGGTGACGGACATCTTCACGACACTGGTGGAGATCCGCTGGAGGGTGATGTTCCTGCTGTTCGCTCTGTCCTACATCCTGTCCTGGATGTTCTTCGGGCTGCTCTTCTGGGTCATCGCCATCGCTCACGGAGACGTCCAGAATCCAAGTCTGAGCCGTGTGTGTACGAGGTCCGGAGCTTCACCGCCGCGTTTCTGTTTTCTCTGGAGACGCAGACCACCATCGGGTAAGACACAAGGACAGGGTCGAAGGGTTAAAGGTGTTTTCAGGTGGTTTTCTCTTCAGAACTGTGTCCCAGGTGCAGAGGTACAAAGGTAAAACTACAGCTGGGTGACTTACAGCACTTGTGTCAAACTCAAGGCTCTCTGCTTCATTTCTTGGCCCTCAAGGTCTTAAAAGGTTTACTTTCATTTTTATTAGTGCCAGGAGTAATCTGGGAGTCTTAACCCAGTGGTTTTCAAAGTGGCGGTCGAGACACTTGGAGTGTAAGTTGTTTGGCTGAGTAATTCAAAAACTGGTTCTTTTGGGTCGAGTTGTGTCGAAGCAAAAGGATCGTCTCCTGATCCGCAGCAGAACCTGGACCTGGGACACTTCAGACCTGGACTGGTTCAAGTTGGACCTGGTTTTACGATTGAATAAAGATGAAAAAATAAGTTTAGACCTATTCAATTATTCCTTTGTGTCTGAATGTTACTTTAGAAATAAGCAGTTTTATACAGTATTGGTTATTTTTATTAAAAGAGTTTATTTGTTCATGACACGGTTTAATTTGACCACAAGAGAGCGCAGAGGAGCACACAAACACTTCTGTGAAGCATCGACTCATGTTTCCGTCACTTCAGTCGACGCTGAAACTTCATTTACCCATCACGACAAGAAACCCAACGCCACAATATGATTGACCTGGTTCACAGACTGTGTTTGTCTCTAAAGCTGCGTTCAGACCTGACAGCGCTAAACACGTTGGAGTGAATTTTGACAGAATATTTTCGAAGCTGACGCCCCAACAGGCGCCTAAAACGCACCAACGCATGTTGAGAGACAAGGACACTTTTTACGCCACATTTTGCACGTTGACAGATCACGTTTAGAGAGAGAAGGAGGCTGCTGCTGCATTTATAAAACATAGTTTACCCGATCACACAACTTTCTCCTCCTCCAGACAGCCCTTTTGCTGTCTCTGTCCTCCTCCAGTGTCACGTCCTACAGCAGGTTTAAACATTATGAATAGATCCTCGTGAGGATATTAAACGAGCGACCAAGCCTTTGAAAAATGCCCCAAAAACAGTCCAACTCTGGCGTTGACACCTGATGAGGTCAAAGTGTTCAATGCAGGTTTGAGCGTTTACTTCACAAGACGTGGCGTCAGCAGACGCCCGAACAAGTTAATTTTGATGCGCTAGACGCAAATTCACTGAACGCCTGAAGACGCAGGCTGATGCTTTGAACGCTCGGGTCTGAACGCTGCATAAATCAGGTTCTATAATTTTTTTCTGGAATGACTGCTGCGGAAAGTGTCAAGAAAACTGAACCTTCTCTGGTCGAAATCCAGAGAAGAAACTTCTTTCTTTTCCAAAAACACACAAGTCAAAACTGTCTGTTTTTCTGCTGCACTGTGATTGGTCCATAACCTCAGCCGTTTTAACCATACAGCCTGTGGGTAGAGCGCTGTGACTGTGGCTTCACACTTACACTGATTTATTCAAGACAAAAGAGTTGACACAGAGATGAAGGTTTGACACAGATGAATGCTTTTGAGTTTGTGCTGATGTGGGTCTAAGGCTGGTTTTGTGCCCAGAGCCAGCAGGAGGCGCCACTGGACACTTCACTCTCCACCAAAGTTTGTTTTTATGCGCCACAGAGACTTGAGAAGACGATGGACAAGGTAAAAGTGTTCTCGTGTGGATTTAACCCAAACTATTGATTTCTTGACGCTTCAACCAATCAGCTTTGAGTGTGTGTCCTGATGCTCTGTAACCAATGACCTCTGTGGGTTTAATCCTATCCACCTTTTCTGGCCCCGCCCACTCTTTCTACCTTTCCACACAGCACTAGTCAGCTCCAAAACCAGTTCATTTCACTGAAGTAAACTGCTGCAAAATAATATTTCAGTTTAATTTGTCCAAATGATCATGTGTGCACCAACAAATAAGCAACGCACGTTTTCTCTGGATCACTTAAACACGACCCTTAAAGCAGTGCTTACACTAGATCTAATTCCAATCTGTCACCGTGACGGACAAGGTCCCAAAAATCCGTCATGAGGGATTTTTATCGGTCATATTTTTGTTCATGAGGGTCATGAGACATAAGAAGCATTACAAAAATGACTGATAGTAAGCAAGTAATCTTTACAGCACATTTCACAGAGTGAGTCACAAATGATTATGTAAACACTTTAACGTCGTGTTTAAGTGATCCAGAGAAAATCTGTTGGTTTATTTGTTGGTTCACATGACCAGAGCATTTTTGGAAAAATTACCTGAAATATTCATTTGCAGCAAGTCTTCTCAGCGTTACTTCAGTGAAATGAACAAGGGTGGATCTGCTGAGTGTGTGGAACGGAACGGTAGAAAAAGTGGGCGTGGCCAAATAAGGTGGATAGGAAACAAGAACTAGCCCGCACACTAAGGGCCAGTTTATGGTCAGGTCACGTAGTCAAGAGTCACAGGCCATTGGAGCGTCTGTTTTTTGATTAACGATAACACTGTGTTCGTGTTGTTCTCGTGCTCCGACGCTCAAAAGTCACCTGGCGTAAAAGCCACAACTGATCTGTGATCTGGTTGTGATGGTGTAACTGACTAAACTCACCTGGAACCAGCTCCAGACAGAAGCTCCAATGGCAGACTGTGCGAGGACGTATCGTGACGCAGAACTATGAATTGGCCTTAACTACAAATCTGTACTTTTACACAGACGTTTGGTTCTTCACAGGATCTTCCTCTGGTCAATGGTTTCACATTGTGTGCCACGGCCCTTTAGACGCTCTGTTCTCAGTGGAATGTGCGCTTTGAGATGTAACGTCACACAAACGCAGTGTCAGGGGCATAAGAAGGATCAGAGATTAGTGATCCCGGGGACAAGACTGACCTGTTTCCTGTTTCTCTTTTATATCTGTGCGTAAAATCCTGGTTATTTTAATCAGGTACGGTTTCCGGGGAATAATGGAGAACTCTGGTGTGTCTTTGTCTGTTTTTGTTTGTGTAAAAGTGTTTTCCTCATGTAAACTCCCCATTGCTGGGTTTCACTCTCGTGACCTCGGGGACGCGCGAACTCGAGATTGGGGGCAAGCAGTGCTTTGCTCCCATTCAAAACACAGCACAGTGACCGACAAAGAGTACTTCAAAGCCTTAAATGGACTAACACAAACACGATATCAGGAAAAAATGACTGTACATATCGGATATGACCCCTGCAGTTTGAAAAAGACGGACTTTTCATACAATCTGAAGGATTTAAATCAGGTAATTACCTGCGATGAGGCAGATGTCCTTCTACTCTGAGCCAAATGAAGCCTTCAAAAGACTCGAAGTTTACGATTATTTTGCTTCTGATCGGGTCAAACACTTAGGATCCAAGAAAGCTCTAAATGGCAGTTGTCTTGTTTTTGCTTGGGTGAGTAGCAGCTTAATACGAACGCAGAAAACTTTCTCTCGATTAGACAGGTTAGCACATGGACCACACCGAGGGCATGTTGAATGTGAGTGAAACACATAGACAGTACATATAAGGAGTCCTATTTTTGTTGATTAATCTGGACTATGCCTTCATAAAAGAGTAAAATGTTGTTGTGAGGAACTATTTTGTGGCGTAGTAATACCGCTGTGATAGGGTCACATACAGTTAAATGGCTGTTTTGAGGCAGAATTCTAACTAAACATAAACTGTGGATCTGAAGCACTGCCCTTGTTGAGTCTCCTTACATTCACGACTTTCCCACTTCAGTAACACTCCACAACAGACAAGTAAAATACTCTTACACATACGTATTACACGCTCTTTAGTAAAATACTGTTAAACATACGTATTACACGCTCTATGGTGAGACGCAGTTCTAAACGTGGCTAATTATTAACTATTTAAAAAATCTCACAACGCTTCTAAACTCAAAATGTCTTTTAACGAGGCTCTTACCTCCTGAATGTGGTCGGTGGGTTTGTACCAGCTGACACTCTCAGAATTATTCTTAACTTTAATTTATTTCGGGCTAATGCTAACGTCTATGGGAAAATACATGGGACTCCGCAGCTCCGGTAACTTCCTGACCCCAATTGCATTTCGCGCTGTTTTCGTGACGTCATCTGAAACCCAGCAATTGTTTAGTTTGTTTCCTCAGGTACAGTTTCCGGGGGATGACGGAGAACTGCAGAGTGTGTTTTTGTTTGTGTAAAAGTGTATTTCTCATGTAAACTCCTCGTTGTTTCGTCTGTTTTTCCTCAGGTACGGTTTCCACGGGATGACGGAGAACTGCAGAGTGTAGTTTTATTTGTATAAAAGTGTATTTCTCGTGTAAACTCCTCGTTGTTTCGTTTGTTTCTCTGCAGATACGGGTTCCGCGGGATGACGGAGAACTGCAGAGTGTAGTTTTATTTGTATAAAAGTGTATTTCTCGTGTAAACTCCTCGTTGTTTCGTTTGTTTCTCTGCAGATACGGGTTCCGCGGGATGACGGAGAACTGCAGAGTGTAGTTTTATTTGTATAAAAGTGTATTTCTCGTGTAAACTCCTCGTTGTTTCGTTTGTTTCTCTGCAGATACGGGTTCCGCGGGATGACGGAGAACTGCAGAGTGTAGTTTTATTTGTATAAAAGTGTATTTCTCGTGTAAACTCCTTGCCGTTTCGTTTGTTTCTCTGCAGGTATGGATTCCGCGGGATGACGGAGAACTGCATGTCGGCCATCGTGGTGGTGACGGTGCAGGACGTGATGAGCTGCTTCATCGACACCTTCGTCATCGGGATCGTGGTGGCCAAGATGGCGTCGGCGCGTAAGCGCGCTCAGACGGTGGGCTTCAGTCACTGCGCCGTGGTCAACCTGAGGAACGGCGCCCTCTGTCTGTCCTGGAGGGTGGGAGACTTCAGACGACATCACCTGGTGGAGGGAACGGCGCGCGCTCAGATCGTACGCTCCACCGCGCACTCCACCGGCAAGGTCAGTACGCTCCATAAATAATATTTAAACAGGTACGAAGAGTCAGACGTGTTCATGAGCTTGTCTTGTTGTTGTCACATTTATGTCACAGATATGAGCTCATGTCACACCTCTGTCTGTCTGTTCCTCGGCCAGTGCACATTCTATTAGGAAATTCCGTATCCTTCCTCTGGATCCCCTTCTCCTCCTTATCTGTTTTCTCTTCTGACCTTTCGCCAAGCCCGCCCCCTTAGTTACTGTTGCTAAGCCCGTCAAACGCGACAGAGGGCGATAGAGTTCCATGACAGTAAGAAGTACACTGGTTTGTGTTAGTGACCTTTTTGGAGCATAAAAAGCAGAATCTGCAAACTCTGATTGCAAAAAATTACATCCAAAATCCCCTGGAGAAGGACTCAGACCTGCCTCACATCTCAGCACCTCCAAAACAAATAATGTTCCCACAACCATTTCAGCCAGAATTCTTATTTATATGTTTTTCAATGGCTGTTAAACCACATGTTTTAATTGGAAACACATATTTTTACAAAATAAGCTCAACACTAGGTTGATTGTAGTTCAACAGCCGGAGTTTAAAGTGTCATCAAAACATGATTTTATTCTCACTTTCTCCAGCCACTGGAAACCTGAAAACTCCATCAGAATGCATCAAAATTGCCATTTTTTAATTGACATTTTTTTTAAATTTCTGTGTTAGGACCATGGATGTATTATACAGGGCCGCTGCTAGCCATTTTGGTGCCCTATGCAAGATTTCAAAAAGGTGTTTTTTCTGTGTTCGAAACAGGTTCCAGAGTCTTTGATTTTGCGCTGTGTGTAAAGAATCATCAGGCACATGCGTCTAGACCAGACTTTTCTGTCACTCTTGAGTTCAGCAGCAGGACAGTGGGACGGCACAGCTCGGCTTGGTGCCCCCATAGCGGTGATGCTCTACGCGCTCTGCGTTATGTGCGTGTTGGGGGCGGCGGCACTGGTATTATGTTCTCTGGACAGGACATTTCTTCTTGTGCCTCAGTGGTTGCTTCTTTAGTCCTGCAGCAGAAAATTCCTCTACAGGAGAAAGGATTTTTTCCCTCGAGCTCAGCACAAATACAAATTGCTGGTGTTCAGCAGAAACAACATCTACAACTTTAAAAACTGCTGCAAAATTGGAAACATCTCTGATACAACTCACTCATGTCACTTTATCTGATAGTATTATTACCTCTATTTACACTTCCTTAAATGCTGCTCTGTACATAAACATCGTCATACTTTTACCTCATATTTATTACTGGTTATTTATTCTGTTCATCTGCTGCAGTTGTACATAATCATAGTCATATATTGTACATAATACTATATACTATATACTGATGCCACTTTATCTATTATCCTGTCATATCCTGCACTGTGCCATAGCAAACATTTATTGTAAATAAGAGTCTTAACTATTGTATCTTTATATATATTTTAAGTCTATTTTATGTCTATTATCTTATTTGATTGCATGTTTCTATTTTCCCTGCTGTTCTTAAAATGTGCGTTGCAACACTGGAATTTCTCCATTGTGGGACAAATAAGGAATATCTTATCTTATCTTAAAATTCGATTCTGACCTAGTTTCACATCACAAACTTTTTTTCCGGTTCAAAAGGTTTTAGTTTCGTATAAAAACGTCTTTTTAAGCTTTAGCTTCGGCTAACGCTGCTCACACTGTAACTCTCGCTCTGATTGGTCAGAACGGTCACGTGTGAGCTTTCGTGGTACCAGGACCTCTATAACTGTCCTCTTTGTTCCAGTGGACGTGCGGTACCAGGACCTCTGTAACTCTCCTCTCTCTGGTTCCAGGTGGACGTGCGGTACCAGGACCTCTGTAACTCTCCTCTCTCTGCTCCAGGTGGACGTAACTCTTTCTTTTATGGTTCCAGGTGGACGTAACTCTTTCTTTTATGGTTCCAGGTGGACGTGCGGTTCCAGGACCTCCGTAACTCTCTTCTCTCTGGTTCCAGGTAGACGTAACTCTTCTCTCTGTGGTTCTTATGGTTCCAGGTGGACGTACGTTACCAGGACCTCTCCCTGCAGCAGACCAACGTGATCCTGGCCACGCCCACGCTCCTCACTCACCGCATCGACGCCGACAGTCCGCTGTACCACATGACGTTGTCCAAACTGCGGCAGGACGACTTCGAGCTGGTGGTCTCGTTCACGTACACGGACGACACGACGGGAATCCTGCACCAGACCCGCACGTCCTACACGCCCAACGACATCCACTGGGGGAGCTGTTCCAGGAGATGATCCGCGTCACCAGGAGGGCGTACCGGGTGGACTACGGGCTGTTCCACCAGACCGCCAGGGTAAAAGACCGGGACCAGACCAGGACTAGAACAGGATAACAGCAAGACTAGAACAGACAACCAAGGTACAGGACCGGGGCTAGACCAGACCGCCAAGGTACAGGACCGAAACTAGACTAGGACTATAGCAGGACTAAAGACTGTTTTATCAGACCGCCACGGTACAGGACCGGGACTAAAACAGACCAGAGACTTAAACAGGACTAAAGCAGGTCTAAAAATGTCTTTTCTCTAAATAAAACAGCTGTTGATAAAATGCTGTGACACAAAAATAAGTATTGCCACATGTTTATGAAAGCGTTTTCTTCTATATCAGACAAGTATCGGTAAGAGATGGTTTATTACCTGACTAGTTTCGACGATCACTTCCGTCTTCGTCAGAGGTCTTATTAGCTGCTGTTCCCAGGTGTAGTCAGCCCAGTGAACCCATAAGATCTACCAGGCAGGAGGCGTCCCATTGTCCCAATCCATATAATGGACTGGGACAATGCACGGAATATTAATCAAGAAACCAACAAATACAAACGATGGATCAAAGAAGCAATAGAAATCAGAAAGCGAGGCCCACGCACTTTGAATCGAGACGAGGGAGCTTTAACTCTCCTGTACGTGGAGCAGCCTCCTCCAGAGACCACCGAGCGGCGGGGGGCGTGGTCAGTGTGACAGGGCGTGGTCAGGGGCGTGGTCAGCCCGGTAGACCTTACGGGACCACTGGGCTGGCCACGCCTGGGAACAGCAGCTGATAAGACACGTCACCATGGCGACGTGCGACGCCTCTGACGAAGACGGAAGTGAACCGTCGAAACTAGTCAGGTAATAAACCATCTCTTATGATACTTGTCTGATTTAGAAGAAAACGCTTCATAAATACTTTAAGAAGACATGATGAACATCCCTGACCTATTGCCACACATTGTACGTTGATATTTCATTCTTTGCAGATTCTAGTTCTTGTTTTGGACATTTTCTTTGGGTTTAAAGGGTAAGTTTATGTCTGAGGCTTTTGTTAATATTCGTACATAAGAACACATATTTTTACATCCACAAAAAGGAGAAACATACACTATCCTGTGAGAAGAAGTTCGTTTAACTAGTCTGCGAAAATACAAGAACTCAACCAGAACTAAAGCTGGTCTGAACCAGTCCAGAACCAGGACTAAAGCAGGTCTAAACCAGTCCAGAACCAGGACTAAAGCAGGTCTAAACCAGTCCAGAACCAGGAGCAGGTCTGAACCAGTCCAGGACCAGGACTAAAGCAGGTCTAAACCAGTCCAGAACCAGGAGCAGGTCTAAACCAGTCCAGAACCAGGAGCAGGTCTAAACCAGTCCAGGACCAGAACTAAAGCTGGTCTGAACCAGTCCAGAACCAGGACTAAAGCAGGTCTAAACCAGTCCAGAACCAGGACTAAAGCAGGTCTGAACCAGTCCAGGACCAGAACTAAAGCTGGTCTGAACCAGTCCAGAACCAGGACTAAAGCAGGTCTGAACCAGTCCAGAACCAGGAGCAGGTCTAAACCAGTCCAGGACCAGGACTAAAGCAGGTCTAAACCAGTCCAGAACCAGGACTAAAGAATGACTAAAACGAGATAAAAAACAGTTTAACGCTGCACTGGACTGAGACAGTTTAAAGCCAGACTTAAGACTAGTTTTTCCTCCAGGAGAAAGTTGCAAACAGGCCCTAAACACCTTCTTAACCATAACAGAGACTCATGGGGACAATATCTATAAGTGAAAATGTTCCTGAGTGGAGCTTTAACTGTGTTCCAGGTGCTGGTTCCGACGGTGAGCGCGGCCGAGTTCGAGCAGAAGAAACAGCTCCGACTCTCCAGTTCTCCTCGACATTCTCCCCGACACTCACCCAGACACTCCCCCAGGCTGTCCCCCAGGCTGTCCCCCAGATCCAGGCAGAAACCGGGTCTGGACCTGGGTCTGGACAAGGACCAGAACCAGAACCAAAACCTGCTGAAGCCTCCGAGCGTCACCGTGGAGCTGGTGACCGAGTGGAAACAAGGAACGTCTGAAGGAGAAGAGAAAGAAGAGAAGAGAGCGGAGATGTGACAGAGACTGAGGGGGCGGGGCTGAGGGGGGAGGGGGGGGGGGCTGAGGGGGAGAGGGTGGGGCTGAGGGGGAGAGGGCGGGGCTGAGTGCAGAGTGGAAACAGGGAACGTCTGAGAGAGAGGAGGAGAAGAAAGTGGAAATGTGACAGAGGAGAGGGGAGGGGCTGAGGGAATGTCAGATTGTCTTCTCTTTTAAACGACAACGACCTCCGTGTTCATTGAATCGGCGTTCCACTGGAGACGATTCAAGAGGTAGTTTCACCGAGGACGTTTAGTGGATCCATCGCGGTGTAAACAGGAAAAAACACAGTTGTCAATGAAGACGGTCACGTCACTGACGTGCAGTAGCCACTACTTTCACACAGTAGAAGAAGACTGCACAGTCACCAAACATGTCTCTTAAACCAAAGCACCTTTCATTGTCATAAAGTAAAGCCAATGCGTCCAGCTTTCTTACCTGCTATTGCAGAGGAGGAGACACAAAACTAATCCAAGGCCTCTCCGGTGTTGATTGTGAGTCCATTCAAATCCGTGTGTTCAGAAAAAAAAAAAAGTTTGAAGTGCTCCACAAGTATTATACCATGGTCAGTGAGAATTCAAATGTTAACTGGCTGCATTATAATCGTATATACGCACACGTAGTTCGGCAGGTTAAATCACTTACATATCAGTGCGCTGAACACGTCTCCACGGCAACGCAACATCTGAGCAAAACCAATGAACTTTTGACAGGCCGAGATGGAAGAGAAGAGTCTCTGTAGCGCTGTCGCTCTTTCATAATAAAACGTTGCTTTACACACAGGAAGTGATACTTTGGTTGACGGTGACTTGACCGTCTTGACACAAGTTAGCTTGCGCGGAACTTTCTAGTTTTTGATAGACTTGTGTATTGGATATTTTAAGCAACATGAGAGGACGGACATCGCATTTTGTGAGCGTGGACTGGGATTTTAGCACAGAGACACAAAATGGTCTGAATACATCGTCTACACAGGCTTTGAAAACTGAGAGACCGCTACTTCTCGAACTACTCCTCCATCCTGAGGTAAATAAACACATGTGACTGAGAGAGAGGCAGAGAGAGAGAGACGGAGGAGCGATCTCTCCTCCGTCTCTCTCTCTCTCTACAACAGCCTGACAACAGCAGCTGTGCATTTGAACGTAAACATGCTATGTTGCCGCTGTTAAGCCCGGACACAATAAAAGTCGACCCAAAGATACAATTTTCCGAGCAAAATTTGAGATCAGTGAACGTACTGTACGTCTATATTAAAGTTTTTCGCCGTCTGACCAGGTATAAGCGGATTAAACAACTCGGAGCCTGTGCATTACACAGATATAATAGACTCCACTGAGCGTCGTGATGTTCTTGACTCCGCGTCGTGCATTATATCTGTGTAATGCACAGCTCCTCGTTGTTTAATCCTTACTTATTCCACCGTGAACGCGCAGGACGGGGCAACATGGGAGGACTGCTCGCTTTTACCGGACAGGGGCGCGCTGCAGACACCCGGTGAAAGAGCCGTCTTCCGCGTGTTTGTGTCCAGCTCTCGGCGATCTGTGTCTTCCTCGGGCACTGGTCCTCGCGCACTGGTCCTCGGTTTTCCGTGTTTGTTTCAAGCGATCTCCCTTTTGCTCGCGCGCTGGTTCTTGTTGCTTGCTTCGCCATTTTATTGATCTGAAGAACTTGTAAACCTGTCCATGCTCGTGTTATCGTAGGCTGCGTGGTTCACGGTGAGGTCATCTGGAGTCCTAGCACAATAACGCCACCTCCTGACGCGGCATAAGAACTACTGGATTTTCGGTATTTGTGTTTCCATGTAAAGGAAGATTAGCTCACCACGACACCAGATAAACTGTGAGCACAAAACGTTATGACTGTGACGGTTTTCTTGGGGAACGTTGTCTTGTAAACTAGGCCTGAGAGAGAAGAGGGAGAGGACGAGAAGAGAGAGATGTGACAGAGACGGAGTGGGCGGGGCTAAGGGAAAGAGGGGCGGGGCTGAGGGGAGCAGGGGGCATAAAACTTAAACTTTTTGTGACTTTTTGTTCCAAACACAGGTGGAGTTTGTTTGAAATGTAAAAGAAAGTTTTGTAATGTCATGTAATCTGGGGCCATTTTTATTCTAGTCAATATTTAGAACAGATCTGTTGTTGTTTGTGTCATAACTAAAGCGGTCGACTTTTCTGCACATTATGATCATTTGGTGATAAGTTAAATTGGATATTTGACTTTTTTAGTTGTTTAGTTATTAAACTTGATCTTTTCTACTAAAAAGTCCATTGTGTAAGCAGCAGATCTGATTGGCTGAGCTGGAGCGATCACCTTCAGTCTCATTGTGTCGTCTGTAAAAATAAAGTTTATGGTTTAACTGCAAACAAAAAGTAGAGTACATGAATATTACCAGAGTGAGGAGCTATAGTTTTGTGGCGATAAAATCAGCGGCTGCAGCTTTAATCTGTCAGCTCACGTCAACACAAAGAATCCGTCGAGCATGTTCGCTGTTCACCTTCTAAAAAAGTCAATCGTTTCCATCTCCTGCTAAATATAACCAAACAAATCTCTCATGTAAAGTGTAAATAAAGTATAAATATATATGTGATGTGATGTTGGTTCAGGGAGCATATTGTTTCTGTTTGTTCAGTCGACAGTCAGAGTCACAGTTTAGATAAAAGTTCTGTTTGACTTTCTTCACCTCTCGTTATGTTTGTGGAAAGGGTTTTGTGAGTGAAATCTTTGTAGAGTTTTACAGTGAAATGTATTGAGTCTTTGACATTAAAGTTTGTCTCTTCTGATCCTGTTTGTGTCTGTGTTTCCGTCTCTTTTCCTCACACGACGTTCCGGTTTGATTCTGTTTGACTCTCTTCACTTCACGTTGCGTCTGTGAGAATAAATCTTTGTCTCTTCTGATCCTGTTTGTGTCTGTGTTTCCGTCTCTTTCCCTCTCACGACGTTCCGGTTTGATTCTATTTGACTTTACGTCTGTGAGAGTAAAAGTTTGTCTCTTCTGATCCTGTTTGTGCCTGTGTTTCCGTCTCTTTCCCTCTCACGACATTCCGGTTTGATTCTGTTTGACTTTCACTTCACGTTACATCTGTGAGAAGTGTTTTATTGAGTAAAAGTGTGTCTCTTCTGATCCTGTTTGCTTCTGCTTCCGTCTCTTTCCCTCTCACGACATTCCGGTTTGATTCGGTTTAACTTTACGTCTGTGGAGTAAAAGTTTGTCTCTTCTGATCCTGTTTGTGTCTGCTTCCGTCTCTTTTCCTCTCACGACGTTCCGGTTGATTCTCTTAAACTTTCACCTCACGTTAAAGTGTTTTAAGAGTGAAATCTTTGTCTCTTCTGATCCTGTTTGTGCCTGTGTTTCCGTCTCTTTCCCTCTCACGACATTCC
The DNA here is from genome assembly GCA_038363315.1 of Mugilogobius chulae. Taxonomy (NCBI): domain Eukaryota; kingdom Metazoa; phylum Chordata; class Actinopteri; order Gobiiformes; family Gobiidae; genus Mugilogobius; species Mugilogobius chulae. The sequence continues at coordinate 21,734 of JBBPFD010000129.1, forward strand.
GGTTTGATTTGGTTTAACTTTACGTCTGTGAGAGTAAAAGTTTGTCTCTTCTGATCCTGTTTGTCTCTGTGTTTCCGTCTCTTTCCCTCTCACGACATTCCGGTTTGATTCTCTTAAACTTTCACCTCACGTTAAAGTGTTTTAAGAGTGAAATCTTTGTCTCTTCTGATCCTGTTTGTGCCTGTCTTTCCGTCTCTTTTCCTCACACGACGCTCCGGTTTGATCCAGTTTGCTTCTGTTTGACTTTGTTCAGTGAATTTGACGTTAATGAAGCGTAAACCAAACACAGGCTCTAAATTAAACCTTCCAGAGTCTAAAATACAAGTGGAAAACAGGACTGTTTGTGAATGAAACGACTAAAGTCAGGCTTGGTTCTACAGGAACTCAGCCGTTATCCCCGAAAATAAGACCTCCTGTTTTGTCCTCAACCAAAAGCCTGTGTCTGCACCATCAGGAAAACAGGCCTGTGGTAAACACGGCAGAGCGTCGTCGTGACTCACAGTTTAACGTGGTACAGACTCATAATCAAAGAGAACACGCTGGTTGAAGAGACACTGTGACACTTTCAGAGGCAGAGATGACAAAGTGAAGAGGCTAAACACCACAACTGAACCTCAAACAGACTCGCAGAAGTGGGAGATGCAGGAGGACTTTTCAGAGACGCTCAGGTGGTGTGGACAGACTTTGATTGACAGCCAGCAGGACAGGGCGTCAGAACGGGGGTAAATGGTACTAGTTTCCCGGGGCCCAGGGCAGGGAAAGGGCCACTAAAAGCAGGTCATTTTTTCTTGCAAGATAATTATGTTGCTCTAAATGAAGTTATTTGTATATCAGATAAGCTAATGGGACTTGGAGGGAAAATCAATGAATTGAAGATCCATCCATGCCAGCCATTTTCTTCCGCTTTATCCGGGGTCGGGTCGCGGGCAGCAGTCTGAGCAAGGCGACGCCCAGACTCCCTGTCCACACACACCCTCCTCAGCTCTTCAACGGGGATCCCGAGGCGTTCCCAGGACAGTCGAGAGACATAAGGTCTCTCCAGCGTGTCCTCGGGGTCTTCCCCTTGCCGCTCCTCACCAGTGGACATGCCCGGAACACTTCACCAGTGAGGCCGTCCAGGAAGGCACTCGGTACAGATAAGCCGAGCCCACCTCCAAGACTGGCCCCTCTGATCGACGTGGGAGAGCATGCGGCTCTACTCCGAGCTCCTCTCGTGTGACTGCAGCTTCTCACCCTATCTCTTAAGGAGCCGCCCAGCCCCGCTGGGAGCGAAACTCATTTCGTCCGTTGATATTCGCGATCCTTCTCCTTTCGGTCATTACCCAAAGCTTCATGAGCCATTAGGGTGAGGGTTAGGAACGTAGACTCCGGCGTCTCGAGAGCTATTGCTTTCGACTCAGCTCCTTCTTCACACAAACGTTCGAATTTACAGTGACTGCAATCAACTGTGCAGACGCATGCCACGATCCGGCTGTCAAATCTCGCGTTCCATCCTTGCCCTCACTCTGTGGAACAAGACCNCGATGTAGCTCCTCTTCTACCGACGCACTCGCATCCGCATGTTTACATCGATGTATCGGTGCAAATCGGGTAATCTTCCCATCACTACTGTTTAGTGTGCACCAGCTGCTCAGAAAGTGTCTTACTGTCCATTCTCTCTCCTTGTGCATTTCAGACTTACCTCACGAGAGTGCACAATCCTTAGTGTTTAGGTGTAGGGAAGTGAGTGGGGAACCGTTTGGAAAGGGCCAGTGAGTGAGCAGCAGGTGCTTCTAGACAGTTCCAGCTTTATTTATAAGTTTAAAGATGTACTTAAAAATGTAATTTTCAGATCTAATAATCAAATATGAAGAATTTGTACTGACTTAAGTTCAACTTTTACTTAGAAAAATCTAGACTCAGAATGCTTTAGCTAGACATTTTGAGCCCAGATTTGCACCTTTCAAACACACATTACAATATGTATTAAAATAGTTAGGACAGAAAGTAACTTTTAATCATATGGTCTCAGCTGAGCTCACACTTTAATGACATGTGCCTTATTTGTTGATGACAAACTGGTCAAGAAAGACAAAACTGACATGAAGGAGAAGAATTGTTGAGGAAATTTCAGCTTTACATTTTTAGACACGGTCAAGACAAATACTAATCTGGACAAATAGGTGGATAACCTTCCTTTCATAGTCCCAAATGCCAATAGAAGAAGTGGATCTAATCAAGGATAAAGGATATCATTTATTAATTTAGTTCAAGAGTGTAAAATGTGTCTAAAATGCAAGTGCTGTTCAGGAACCTAAAAAGCTGAGGAGGAGGGTCCCCACAGAAGTGTTGGGAGAGGTAATAGGAACTGGCTTGAGAAAGGGCCCACACAAACACTGACTTGGATGACACCAATGCCTTTCCACGGTTTAGTAAGGGGAGCCATGTCCAGTAGTTCCTGAGGAGGGAGACACAAGGAAGGACAGTGTCAGGATATCAATAATGTTAGTAAGGCATAAAATTACAACCAGTCATCTTCAACGCACCTGCTGCTTAAATGATGTGAGAAACACTACTTGACCAATACAGAGTTTGTGGAAACCTCTTTATCTCACGCCCACAAGGTGTCTGTTGTACCAGCTCTTACCTAATGACCTCCTGTGGCCTGCTTTAATCCACATGAGAGAAACACTCTGCGCTCGATCACGTGACGCACGGCCGCACTAGCTTCTCCTCTCACTGCTGCACTCCACAAGTCTGTCATCTCTGTTCTTCTGCCCACACTGACTGTCAGATCAACACATTATCCTTGTACAATTGGTTCCTCTTAATTATCATGTGATATGCTAATTCTTTTCATGACAAAGCCTATAAATTCAATGAGCCCAAAGATGCATCAATTGTGCGTCCAAGTCCTTTAGAATTTGCCTAGTAGGCTCCTAGCAAGAGTACCATCAGTGCATGCGAGATCAGTATTATTATATATTCTATATCTCGAGCAGATTCATCCTGTCGCTACAAGGAAATACATGGATGGATCTATTTTAAACTATCTGAGAGCAGGTTACATAAGGCTAGGTATGGTGTAGCTATGTGTTCGTGTGCTATTCTACGAATGGTAGGTCAGATCCAAAACGTATTATTTTACAGAGACATAATGAGTCATAATTACATTGGGCATTACATCTCATGCAAAACGGATATGAACACAAATGTTTAAACTAAACATCCATTTTATGGCCAATGGGTAAGAGATTAACTGCATAGGTAATCTGTAAAATATATGGAAGCCAAATCCTGCCAGGTTTAATCAAACACTCCTTTTATTATGCAAAAATTAATCTTGACTTTCTGACATGTAATGCGTAAACGGATTGCGTGTCTGCCACTAACTTGTGTAATTGAAAGCAGGACTTTGAAGAACAAGGATATCCATAATTCCAATGTGTTAAGAGGTTCATGGGGTTACCCATCAGGCACATTAAGTAATACAACAGGAGACCTCGCAGTATTATCTGTCACCAAAGGTCGAACTGGCGGTCCCTCCCTGTTTCAAAAACGCTCACGGGCACGAGCCTTATCTGCAGTTCGTGTTGAATTGCCACCTAGTTATCATCCTCCGTTTCACAACATATACTGGGTGGGTTCTTCTCTACAAGAGCACTCTCGTTTGTCCCCCACCAACACACATGATCAACTATGCAAAATCGTAATGTACAACACACCGAGCTCACCCAGACATGCATCCAGTCCCCATCACCATGGGTTGTGGTTTGCATCCTAACAGAAGTGTGTAGTCACAAGATCGGCACGTCTTTTACGTATCCCATTGCTTTCCCGAAATAGAGATCCCCTGTGAGAAGGGTGTGTCTGTGTACACTACGGCCATCAGTGTATCTAGTTGTCCATGTCTGTAGGTCTGCTAACTGGTACTCCACAAGGCACAACAATACCCTGGCCCCACGAGCCATCTCAGACCCTTACAATCACTCGTTTATTGTCCTTGATTGCAAATTTTTTGGAAGCCTCCCGGAACGCCCGGAGACGCACCGGAGCCACCTTCATTTGATGAAGTTGTAGAAAACAAGTGACACAATTAAAGTCAGGAAACCAACCAACTGCGGGTGAATGTGAATCGGTAGTATCAAAAATAAAAAAATTACAATTTAAAATTACCGTCTTGAGATAATACTATTTAAATGACATACGACATCCCTCCAAACCACATTAGCCCACACCTAATATATTATTTGGTAACGACATTAAAACTTGTAAAAATAAAACCTCCCTTACTTCTTTTAACCCATTGTGCGCTAGTGGATAAAAAATCCAATCAGAAAATCAACTGTAAGGCTTAAGAATTTCCTATCAACACAAAAAAGATACTCATAGGTACGAAGTCAGCAAAATAGTGTCCTTTATTTACCTTTACATGGGGTGTCACAGGCAAAAAATATAGAGAGCCTCTAGAAGAGTGTATGATCCTAAAAAACTAAGAGATGACTTAAGTAAGATCTTTGCGTTATAATTCAACTGACCAGCTGGACGTGCTGCTCCTGATGTTTGTTAGAGCCTCTCCGCGTGTGCAGCTTTCCGAGTTGTCATCCTTTTTTTTGTACGAATTGATTTAAGCCAGATACAATGCCAAACCAAGTGACTCATGCATTCCTGGGCTTTTAGATCCATAGTTGATGCTAGTGAACTGTCTATGAATCCACGCAGGCGTAACGTATCACAGATCTCTCAACCAGCGTGAAATGCCCAGTGTAAAAAATATGACAGCCGGTCCGTGACCGCACTCGCCAGTTGTTGACAGGTTAGGCCAGTTGTAAGTACGACAAACCGTGTTTTTGTTTTTTATTGTACCTGCTCCTGAATGTTTACTGAGCTTCCAGTAGCATGAATAGCGAGGGTGTTTCCAGTGGTTATATGAACCTATGATAACCATTATTATTATTTATCCTTTTCAGCCGAGCTAATACAAAACTTTACCGCTTCTTAGTCCCATCCAGTGACTAACCTCAAGCAAGAAAAAAGGGATACTTGTGGAGATATGGTGATCTCTTACAAGGTGAGCAGCTAGACAACGTATACAAACTCCAAAACTAAACAAGATCCATGTAGTTGTAACGAAAGCTTCTCAGATTCGCTTACATTTGTATTTTAGAGAACTTGTGATTCAGAATATCGATAGACATAAGGGCACTGCCACTTATTGATCTGACCTCTTGAATGGAAACTAACTAATTATGTGTATTTTACCTTTTTAGATAGTCCGATTAAAGAATTATTGCTCATTGTAAAAATATGAGAATATCCCTAAATTTGTGTGCCTTTCATTCGTACTTCCTTGGGAGAAGGACAAATATTTGTCTCAGCATCCAGACGTCCTCTGCAGACATCGTCAAGTTGCAATTCACACCTCCGTCCTGAGCGTGTTTCTTAATCACCATTAGTATAAAAAACACACAACAAAAACCAAAAACTTATTTGAGATGATTCAAATGCCTTGTTGAATATTAGATTTCAACATTAATTTTTCGAATCATAGCTAACAATTCCATACTCGATATAATCCTCTTGAATAAATCAAATTTTTTGCAGTGTACAACACACAGCCATGACGCCTAAGGGTTGTTATTTCGTGTTAATGTAGAACCGCATAATATGTCGATTCAGATATACCGAACAGCAGCGCCGCTGCGGCTTGACTGTCGCCATAAGTCGTTGACATTTTTCATCAGCGGGCTTAGTGTAAAGTCAACTTCAGGTCCTTAACATTCTATACATTAGCTAGGTGTGATATGCCATTGTTAACAATATGCGCGAACTACGTGTGCACAACAAATGAGACATCGTGTCTGAATGGGACTAGTTTTGTTGCACACTCACATTGATGCACCCGACCACCATAGTCCATTGTACTACTTGTCATCCACCATTAAGTGGTTAGTGAATTAAAAGAAAAAAATAAATTTGCCAAAACCCTTTGTCTTGTAAATGCCAACACTTGATAGCCCAACACTCACGCGATAGTGATTCATAAAGATAGCTGAATATTAATCATTTCCAGTCATCTCCACAAATGTAGCACGGAGCGAAGATTTCCACTATCCATATCAGCTACCGAAGACACAGGGAAAGAGTGTACGTGGAGCTGCAACCAATAATTTAAATCCAAATTGAACTATGGTTTATGGAAAACTAAGGCCAAAACCTCCTTGTATTTTCATGTTATGCATCCAAAGCACCACTGTAAAACGCTACCCGAGGGACATGGACGTGGCGCTGTAATAACCCACAGCTCTATGGAGATCGTGCCAAAACCTCTCGCAGTCAGCATTTACGAACACCGCTTATCAACATTCAGTCCGATCGAATTAGCAGCAGTACTGGACCAGCTAAGACGGACTGGAATGGGAGCTTAAGACAGGACGTGGTGCAATTGCTACACCGACGACATGAGTAGCAAGGCGGGGTTAGTGTTGTTACTAATTGATTACAGTAACTTTTGCAATAATGTTAACAGTCTCTAATCCTTAGCGACGCAGCTGATAAGACACTTCTATATCACTAAATTCATCTTACCAGTACAAAAAAACCCCTGTAACTATCTAGACCACTTACCACAGAGCATCTCCCACATGCATTGTGATCTTATGAACTCGTTCATGTCAGCGGACTTCCGGGGCGGTGTTGATCGTCATGAGAATGGAGAGGCCCGCTTCGCAACCTATAGGTCTAACCATCACCACTTCTCTCCCTTCTTTATATAGTAACAAAGCTGAGTCCATACGTTAAGTACTGAGTGTCAATATAGACGAGGACATTTAAATGAAGGCTGCTTTACTGTCAGTATAACTGTATCATTCGATGGGTCTACTATAGTAGTTCTATTCATACGAGACATACCATACTGAGCCACCGAAGACCATTTAAGACGATAGAGCTTAGAGAAAGAAGAAGCATTGATTTGCTCCATCCAATAACCGTGGGTAAACTTAAGATTACCAGTCAGTTACTGTTGATCCAACGTCTAAACCCTAGCCTCATCATGTGCGCCCGTGTTGATGCTTGTCTCATCAAGACGTAGAGAGGTCATCCAGCAACAATTCTGGACGTATTGATTACCTTTATCAGCAATGTCGTTGTCCCGGAAGCCAGATCCTCATAAGATTTATTATCAGTTCTTAGTCATTTTCTTTATATCTTATTATAAATGAGCATTATCTTATCGGATATGATGTGATCCGATTTATCCGTGTGTGTCTAGTTACTTATCTCATCACTCTTAGTACACTCGTGACATTTGATAGCATGCCGACACAACATCAAATGTGATGTGCACTTAAGAGACTTACTATGAAAAAACTCAATCTTTTTTGCAGTAAAAGTAATTACAAGCGATGGTATTGTCATGTTCCATTAATGTAGTCCTCCAGCTAACATTGACACGCGTCGCCGTTACAGAAGGTAGATGCATCAGAGCAATGTGAAGCTGACTCTAGAAGATATTGGCAAGATTAACATACCTGCCTTATTGTTTTACAGAATCGTTCTTGTTAGCAACGGTAGGCAAGCCTACTGAGCTAGGAAACATATTGAAAATAACTTCAAATCCTCCTAGTCATTAGACATGATTACTCCAACACATAGAGAGTTCATGACTTAATCATTGAAATTAGATGGATGTCGCACGAAACTATAGATTTCTATGTGTGCAGAAAGTTAACGATGTAGATCTACAATAGTACATACATGTAAACAAATATAAAATATAAACACTCCAAAAGTAAAAGATCCTGCTCAAAAACACCATTTTTGAGATACAAATGTACAAAAGATAAATACAATGGATAAAAAAATGTGAACGAAAGTGTAAAAGACCAAAAAAATCGTTAATGGTTGTGGCATGTAGTAAGATAAAGGAAGTTGTCTAGATAAAAATATAGAGGTAGATAATTTGTCAGCAATAAGAACGATGTAGGAGACTGCAGAATTCTTTTTAGTTGCATGATTTCTGTACACTGGGTAATAAACTAACGGGTGGTAATCTAATAAATGACGGCTAGATTGATCGATTAACTGTTACATTACTCAGCGGCCATTTATATACCTCATCTTGTATGAGTGTAGTAAACCGCAGTCCTTCTGATGGAAGTATGAGACTATTAAGATCGAGATGAGCCAGGAAGTGTGAACGTGCTTGTTTCCCTTAGCTTGAGAAAGGTTCATGATAAGTACGAAGGTTGAGTAGAACCATGATCCAGAATATATACTTGAAGAAAGTTATATTGATAGCAAGATATAGACAGCATAATAATGACATCAAGAAAATTAGTAGGTATAAAGTAAGATCTAACTACACAAACAGAGAAAGAGACATGACATGAGAGCCGATCAGCTAGATAATTAGACTTTATATATGTAGATACCTATCGTGTTAACTGACAAGTGGTAATGACTTTTTGTTCAAGCCTGGTCTCTGGCACTTATCATTTTTGATATATATGGCTAGATACCTTTATTTTCTGGACTTAGAGCGCCGCGAAGACTAAGCCTAGACATATGAACTTCTGTTAGACATGGATTTCTTCATAGCACTCCCTGACCCTTAGACTTCATTAAATAGACCGAGCGATTACATAGATAAAGAAGTATGAGAAATGGTAGATCCGATGATTCCATGTCGTGTACTGAAATTGCCGCTGTTAGTTTTATTGATTCCTAGTCAAATTCATCATTTTGTGATGGTTGAGCCAAAATCCAAAACAAATCAAATTCGTGTTCCACAAAAAAAAATCCGGAAGAACACATCATAATGCATGGCAAATACATAAAGAATAAGTTTACACAATATCTTGTTGCACCGCACCACTTAGAACCTATAGGCTCGAAAAGTGTTGGAAAAATCCGCTCTGGTTTAATGCTTCTTCCCACGCATGCATGACGCAGTGAGTATATGCTTGACGTGAAAAAGAAGGGAGGAGATCCCAAAGTTGGACACCTTTCATAGAATTAGTCATAGCATCCCTCAATGCGTACCACATGCATTGGTGTTCGAGGACAAAACCCATTGGATCATCAACGTTATGTTCTGAGAGCCGTGAGGTGAAACGTGTGTGGAATAGAAACATTGAGAATAATGCATCTATAGTTTAATAACAAACTCCTCGTGTATTCCTAGTTTCATCTACAACCATCCATTGAAACGTACTCCTCGTGCCTAATCACGGAGGAAGACAAAAGAATAACAAGCTTCACATCAAGTTCTTGTACTTGAGTTCTGTCTTGGTCACAAAATGACTTTCAGTGATAATGATTATATGAATAAAGCTGACATTCAGAGTACGTCCACAACCAATGCTCTCAATGGGATTAATTAGATCTGGACTAAGTGTTTCTACCACATACACTAGCCATGACTGAGAACTTAGTCATAAGAATATCTACATCTTCTCAAACTAACACAGAACGAGGTGAATAAATTTCTTGAACCATGGAGCCAGATCAAATGGCTGACTTCTAGTATAAGAAAGCTTGAAGACACATCCTTTAAGCCTTTCTGATGGCTGACTGAAATGCAAGTAAGTAATTTTTCCTAATTATGCCTGTAGATAAACTTTGAAAAAACTAAGATACAATTGATAATTGATTTAGCGTCTTATGGATCATTAGAAACTATTAAGAGGCAGAAGTAGCCTGCTTGGCTTTAGATGAAGGGTCGAGAACCCCAGAGTGCAGAAAGACAACGAGGATACCAGGAATTGTGCAATGAGTCGATTGCACTCACGTGATCAGAAAAGGAGATAACCGATTCTCTTGTTGAGTGACAAAACACAGTTACAAGATGGATCATACTCAGTAGGAGAGATCATACAGTTCTTTTCATTAAGGCGTTGGACAAATAAAAGCGCAACTTCGAAAATAGATTTATTAAGAGTATGAACAGGCTACAATATATGACCAGTTAACCATAATAAATATAACAGATAATTGACCAGGCGCACCATGAGAAGATGAAGTAGTAGGAGAAATCGAAGGAGCAGCACGAGTGAGTAAAGAGATGAGATAACCTTCAGAGAGACTTTTCCAAAGATATCTGACCTAGATGTCCACAGGAGTCCCTAACGACGTGGTTGTCCGCCATTTGTTGTTGCAGTGGCCAGGTCTGAAACGCTTACAAGTATACAGCATTCTCAGAAGGACTGCATACTAGCGTGCATCCCTCTATTACAGGAAGAAGAAGAGATGGATAGCGTCTAGAAAGCATCATATAGATGTCTGATATTTAATTGCGTATCAGCACTACTTCATAGAAGATCGACAGTCGGATAGATATTGATAATATGAGTCATTAGATATTGAAGTTAAGCTACAAAAAGTTACACATACTGATTTAAGATAATCATAAGAATATAAATAGATAGGGATGACAGTTATTCTTGTAAATAGATATAAATTAAAAGAAAGAGAATAAATATTAAATATATGTGTGATGAAAACTTATATTATAATAATAATATGTTTAAATAGGGAGAATTTAAAATCTGAAATGTAGAGTAACATAATTATGGCAAGCTATTCTTGTGCTGTCATTAGTGTTTGCGTGTATAGTGGATGAGACAGTTTTCTATCATGGAAAATGATCATATGTGCACTTGGTCTGTACATATATATATGCTGTATATATATAGTGACTATACGGTGAGGATTTCATCAGACAGCCTTATGTTGAATATTAGAGAGTATTCAGCAATATCTACTTTCATGTTTGTTGATTAATCACAATAATAAACCTCCATGCGGCCTAAATATTAATAGACATATTTACCACCACTGTAATATTACATATATGAATCCTCAAATGCTTATGTATAAAAGTGCTCCTGAGTTTCCTGCTTTCAGTTGTCATTATTGTCCTCTTTCGTTATAGCCTATTGTCTTTCAATTGATAGTTTGTCATCGTAATGGAATATTTCTTCACTGGCGAACACTCTTGAGGTAAAACTAGTTTACAACATCTCGTGAGCCATGCGTGCTATCTGTATTAATCTAGGGTTGCTTCTTGTTCGATGAACAGCTCACCTGCGTTTTTGACAAGAGTCTGAACAATTACCTGTGCACGTGAGCAGTCACATCGCTGACAGAACTAGCCATTGAGGGAGAACTTTGGTTATATATATATCACTATGTGTGTCTGTCTACTGAATACAATCAATACTAACGAGTAGGACTATACATGGACACACAGTAAATAATGTTCTGGCTTCAACGCTTAATTCAATCTTTATTAAATCAATATAGACTGTTTTGGAAAAATCTATTTGCAATATTTGCCGTTTCTTGTACTACTCTTGATCGCGTTTGGTCTTCTTATATATTCAATTAACAATATGGAATCACCAAGTACCAATCTATGATCCTAATGATTTCTGACATCGAGATTTCGAATGTTAGTAATCGAGCCTCTAATTATATCTTGTCTGGCTTTGGATACCAATATTTCTTGCATAACACATACAGGTATTGATGTGATTCAACAGGTAGTGAGTGTACCTAGAGCATCGCATCTTGAGTAAGACCTTACACGATCTCCCAAACATCGTTATCTATTGTTTTTATATTAGATTTATTTACTTCTCTGAATTGACTATTCTACCCTAACAAAATACTCATCCCAGCTAATCTAAACCGACAACTAGAGGAAAGAGGCGAACTAAGCTCAGACTTCTTAGCCAATATACTATAATATATAATATTATATGAGTGCAATCTCTATGCTTGAAAGTAAAGGAATGTGGAAATACAACACAAGAAAAGATATGGGATAATGTAGAGTTTAACCAGTGATTGAAATGTAAACTTATGAGCTGATTGCTGAGTATATAACTAGAGCGTAAAAAACATTTAACCCTATAAATAATCAAGCAAATTCTTCACAGAAAAGAATATTACTAGGTGTATGAGTTACATATGCTCATCATATAACGGTATTTTGGCTATTGCCGCAAGTAAGCATTTCTCAGATAGTGCTTACAAGTATGCATCCGACTGACTGTCGCTGAAGTTAAGCTCCTTCTCTATTATAAAAAGCCACCATAAACTATTTGTCAGGCATATGGTCTTCATCACCATTTTGTCTTAGTGCGTACTTATGAATAAATAAGCATACACGATGTGCTCTATGTGATATACGAATCTAGGCTATAGCACGCAGACTTTGATAGTACTAGCATTATGTGTGAAGATGTATAATATAAACAAACAATCCTATAATTTTTATGTCTGGAACACAATTTAGACAACAAAAAAACACAATAGTCTGCTTAATATTAAAAAATTAAGAATCGGTGAACATATTAATTGTATTGTAACTTAAAGTCTCGAAATTGTTAGACCAAATAGAAGCATCATAGTGTACACAGGATGAGAATTGTTCCCTTTTGATATTTAGCTCAACCCTATATACTTCAAATTATCTGTAAAGGAAGACTGTGACACGTTTTTTACACCCCAAATTAAAGAACACATCAAAACGCACATCTGGAAAGCCGAGATAGAATAAAAAAAAAAATAGTATTAATGTTCTATGTGTGTGTACTGAGATAGGCTCATATGAACCTATATAGAACATATTCTACACGAAAAGTATGATGCACACTTATGCCAAATTTCGCAAAAATATGAGTAGCCTTACACCGCGTAACAGCACCGGTCACAAGGACTCGCGCTGGAACAGACAGTGAAATTTGTGAATTTTGTGTCGAGAATTAGCATATCCTATATATATTTTAGGACTACAGAGTTATCTATATGTACATGATCATTATATCCTAAGACAAGTATTACCACAACAAGATGTTAGACATGAGGATCTATTAACTGCCTATTTTGTACAATGATTAAACTTTAATCCCTGACTTAAATTAACACATATTATCTCCCTTTGAACTCTATAATTAAAAAGGTGAGCTTAGTTCTTATATATTTGGGTGTTACAACTTCTTTACAGAAAAAGCTTTTATTTATCACCTGAATTTACTAAAATTTGGTTACAGTTAAAGCTTGACCCACACTGTGGTAACAATTAAGTATTAGCAATGTGATTTTTTAATCATAAATATGAACTATTTAAGCAAGCATGGGATTGTATGCAAAGCACACATCTGAAAAAAGTTCTTAGACAGATATTTAGTTGTATTGATATTACTAGTCCAGTCACCATTGCCATAAAGGTAAGAAACAACAAAACAATGTTAGAATGAGCTGAACATTTCCATATCATATTCTTTTGAAGTGCGATTATACATGTGTTGGAAGGAGATCTTTACTCCCATTTGTGAGCAATCCAGGTTCTCATTCTACATCACACGTACCAGGAAAAGTTATTATTAATGTTTGATCATAACACTATGATATATTGATTATAGACAATTCTAGTTTTAAAGCCTTTTTTGACTTATTCTTTAAGAACAGAGAAGTTTTTTAATGCCGAAAACTGCTAGCTGAACATTTTGAGATATGAAATTGAAAATTTTGCCTCAGTTATAAATATGTTTCTATAATGAAATTAAAGTAATAATCCCATCATTAAACTCCCTAACAATCACATACACCCAGGGGTAATATAATGGTCACCAAATAGTAGGCCATAAGGTGCCACAGTGAGAGTGAATTATGGGGTACAAAATCATTGATTGATACAGACAGCATTTGTATAGGATGTCTATAAAATTATTCACCGCACAAAATCAATTTTACTATGCATAGTTTGGTAATATTTACAACACAAACTTTCTATCATATTCTAATTTGCTAAAAACATATAATCCATGAATCCCCAAGGTAAATTATTCCTACCAACCACTGTTTTATAAAATATTTCTCTGGAATTTAGTGAGACTTATGAGACTTTAACAGCCTCACACACGCACAGGATTGTCCAGTGATATTCTCGTATATACTAGATCATTCTTCTTTTAACTGCCACAGTTGAATTCTAAAAGTGTGCGCAGCATTTGATTCATATGGAGTCGTATTGCTGAATATTATATACCTCCGACATCCTATTAGTGTCCTATATAAACCAATTGACAGACACTTCTCTTCTAAAATATTAGTCGGGTCTTCCCAAATTGTTGTTCTTCGTCACATCGCTAAATTACAAAAGTGCGAAATTACTCCCTTGTACTCTTGTCTATGTGAGAATACTCCGTAGAGAGATGCATTGAGTCACTTTTTTAACAAGTTCGTGTGTACTGTTTAACATACTAGAGTACTGACACATGGCCCATGTGGAAAATAATTTGAAGTGTGGTGGCCCTCAGAAATTCCCTCTTTTAGCTTTTTAGGTACAAACAACCAATTAAATTGAGTTACATGTAAACACAAGAGAGAGAGTTAGAGAACATTTAATTAACCATATGCACAACTGGAGAGTACAAGATCTCGACAAATAGCAGGAAATCATCTAAACCATTTGGTTTGACCAGGTTTAACTGAGTATTTTAACCATCCTTTTGGATAGTGAAATTTCTGCAGTTTGGTTCTACACTTTTTACATGCTATTGACAGGGGAATTTCGAAATTTTAAATTTACTATCCCTATCTTTTCTGCCCTTCATCTCTAAGTTACTAATCCTGATATTACTATATTCTAATACACATCATTGAACCATACAGAGAATTTTCAACAATGAGAGAAATTCTAAGACATTCTTACAGCTTACACAGCACAAGAAGTAACAAAGAAGGACGTAACTTCGACCATTTTGCTAAATTTATCGAAGTCCAGAAGCTTTGGAGAAAATTGAAATTATTTGCAGTGCTTTTCCCACCATACTCTTGTCCTTCAGAAAAAAGACAGTATCATCAGCAAACTGGCTGAGGCGAAACTCATAATCAAAAAAATTAATACCTTGAAAATTAGGATTGTTTACAATTAGATATGCTAAAAGTTGCGTACATAAAATGAAAATTTTTGGTGAAATTGGACATCCTTGTCTTATGCCACATGTTACATTTATTCTAGGTGTTGTTGTTGAGTTTAATGTGATATAACTATAAATTTCATTATAGAACATTTTAATAACTGAGCAAAATTTTCTTCCAAATCCAAAATGTTCCAGAGTTTGGATTAAAAAATCATGTTCTATAGAATCAAAAGCTTTAAAATAGTCAATAAATAAAATTAGACTTTCTGTTTCCAGAACTGATTGATAGTCCAACATGTCCAGAATCAATCTAACATTGTTATGTATGTTTCTTCCTTTTATGAATGCTGACTGAATATCATCCACTAATTTGTCAATAACCCTTTTCAATCTGTTCGCATAAACCAGTGCTAATAGTTTATAATCATTGCATAACAATGTAATGGGCCTCCAATTATCTAATTTTGTCCAGTCCTTATTTGGTTTAGGGAGTAAGGTAATTAGTCCGGTTTTCATTGTTGGAGTTAGACTTCCATCTTGAATACAATCTTGGAAAGCATCAATAATTAAGTCCTTGATGTCTTGCCAAAAAATTTCAAAAACTCTGCTGTCAGCCCATCTATTCCCGGTGACTTACCATTACTCATATTTTTCAATGCAATTTCAATTTCATGAATAGTTATATCACTCTCTAAACTTTTTTATCATTGTCTTCTATCTTCTTGATGTGTTCTTTAATTTGTGTAAAAAACGTGTCACAGTCTTCCTTACAGAAATTTGAAGTATATAGGGTTGAGTAAAATAAAAAGACCTCATTTGTAATTTGCTCTTGGTCTTCAATTATTAATCCGTTCTTATTTAATTTGCATATTTGTTTTTTTGTTTGTCTAAATTTTTCCAGACCATAAAAATATGATGTGTTTTTTCTCCTTCTTCAATCCACTTAGCCCTAGATCGTTATAAAGGCACCATTTGCTTTTCAAGATAAATGTCATCAAGTTGTTTTTGGAAGGAGCTTAACTCAGCCAGCTCGTCATCTGAAAGATCAGGCTTGCTGCAAAGTATATTGATCTTTCCCACAATTCTTTTTGCTTAAGTTTCTTATTTTTTGATATGTTTTTACCAGTTTCAATAGCAATCCTTTTACTTTCAATTTAACCATTCCCATTTCCTTTGTTGTAATATCATTCCCTTTACTTTCAAGCATAGAGTTTTATCTCTTTAATAAATATGTCATTTGCTAGAAGTCTATTATTAAATTTCCATATGTTGTTAGACAAGTGTGTATTTTTTGAAAGTTTCAGAGATAAGCTAATTAACAATGATCAGTGAGGGGAGATGGTAGGATTTCACATTTGTTACATCTGCAAATACCTGTTGAGAATTAGCCAATAATCTATTCTTGATCGCTGGTTTTGTTTGAAGCGCTAATCCAAGTATAAATTAGAGATGTAGGATTATTTAATCTCCAGTAATCCACCGTGTTTGTTGACATACAAAAAGTATTAATTACCTCATTGTGTTCAGGTTGCTGTCCTCTAATAGGTACTCTATCCAGCCAGGAGTTTGAAGCAATGTTAAAGTCACCTCCAATGACTATTTTATCAGTTGCATGAGAAATTTTCCATTTCTATTACAATTTTAGCAAGCTTTTCCAGCATATTCTTATTTTGTAATTTGTTATTATACCCATATAATGTTAAAACAATAATTGTTTGGTCTTTAATTTCAATAGCTGCTATTATCCAGTGTCCTTCTTTGTCACCAAGATGCCTAATTAATTCCCTGAAAACCTGTTAAAAAGAACCATAACTCCTGCCGAATGGCTCGTGCCATGTGAATATAGAACTGTATCCCCCCATTGTTGTTTCCAAAACGTTTCGTCTGCTGTACTGAGTGGGTTTCTTGTAGTAAAATTATATTTGCCTTAAGATCTTTACAAAATAAAAAAAGTGCTTGCGTTTCGTAACATTTTTCAAACCTCTGGTATTTAAAGAAACAAATAAAATTGACATAATATAAAAGAAGATTAGTGTCTAACAAACGCTGAGATTTCCTAAAGATGCAGGAATGAGCAAAATGTCCATCAAGAAACTGTCTCAATCCACTAACCCCCGATAGTTTTTACTGCAACATGTAATCCCCCTATCTTTTTTTTTTTTTTTTTTTTTTTTAATTATTTTTTTTTTTATTATTATTATCCTTCTTTATATTATCATCAAGATACTTCAAACTTATGAACTAATGTTCACTCATAGCTTAACTAAAACTAACCTTTTTAAGTTTCCCTGATAATCAAGTAGTCAGTCCACTTTTCTCTCTAGATGATCTTTACGGCATCACCTTCCTCCCGTCAATGAGCGCGTAGCCGTCCTTGAGATAGGCTTTCTTCCCGTTCCGCCTGGCTTGCTCCACTTGCGGCCACAGTTTGGCTCTGGCCTCCCGGTCGTCTTTGGAAAAGTCCTCTCTGAAGTTGATCTTCATCTCTTTACACACTCGGGCTTCCTTCGATTTTCTCCACACTTCATCTCTCACGGTGCGCATGGCAAACTGTATTATTATGGTTCTTGGCATGTTGTTGTTTACGGCGCCTTTCTTACCCAACCGATGAACTGTATCCACGGTGTCACGTAGTTTCTCAACAGACATCGGTACCACACGGGTGAGAATGCCAATGACAACATCTCTGGTATCCTCGTTGTCTTTCTCGGGCACCCCCACAAGCCGGAGATCCCATCTCCTCTTGTATCTTTCACTTTCCAGACACTTCTCTCTCAAGATTTGTTTTCTGATGAGAGACATTCCACTCGTTCTTGCAGTTGACAATGTTTTCTTTGTTCTCTCTAGTAGACTGTCCAATCTTATCAATGCGATTCTCGATGCCTTCTAGTTTCTTCTCCAGGACGTCAAACTTTTTCAGAGTTGTTTGTACACCATCCATACGACACTCGATGTTCTCAAGTTTTCCATCAAGACCGTCAAATCGTGTCAAGATGGACTGCACTGCGTGGGAGAGGTTAACGTCGTCTTGTTTCTTTATTGCGCTTCTTTTCTTCGTTCTTTTGGGATTTGGGCTGTTGAGGTCAAACAACACATCAGCCGCCGCTTGCTCCATTTCTACTATTTCTTCCCGACACCCGTCATTCAAAGCCTGGATGTCATAATCATGGTCGCTAGCGCTAGCTTGCACTGGATTAGCCATTCTTCAAAAAGTGGCAGACGACAGTGAAAATAGTCTTTACCGAAGTCACGAAGGATCACTTTAAAGGTATTTTTGCTTTCTCTCTCTCCTGGGGGTAGTTGATTTCACTATCGATTCCAATTGGACACAAAAAGTGTGTTTTCTGTCAGACCCCCGCTCGGGACACAACCACTCACTCCGCCATCTTGATTTGTCTCCCTCCCAAGTGACTGAACTGTGGAAACGTCCAGAACAGTGTGGAGACTACGGTGGCTCTCAGCGGCCAAAACACATCAACTCAAAAGAAAATTAGCTTTGTCCACTTGGGGGCAGCACAGAAACAATTTGACTCAAAATAACTACCAGAATAAACCTTACATGCAATAACATAATAACGTAATAACACATTCTCCACATAAAGACTCCAAAATAAAATAAGTGAAATATATCGAATTTTAGATAATCTCGCGATTGTTGTCTTTAAGATATCCAAAAACGAAATATCGAGTAAAAAGCAACCAAAAAGGTGTTAAAAAACAACAAATTCAGAAATTACAATGTAAATGTTCAAATAGGCGATATTTTAGTTAACTGATCACTCATTGAAGTCTTAGTTGACCAAAATTGCATTAGTTACAAAACACATTTCAAACTTGTTTTTAGTTTTTATTTTCTTCATGAGTAATTAATTTTCTGAGCTTGAATGTGAACCAAGAATGTCTCTAGTAAACTCAGTCAAGCTCAATTTTTCAACTAAAAGATTTAAAGAGATGCTTGATTCTAGGTTTGAAAGAATATCGTCTAAATATCGTTATCGAGACACGTAAAAAAAATGATCAAGATCTACATTTTTGTCAATATCGCCAGCTCTACTTTTACTGCAAATGTTTAATTTATTTTGATAGACAAGTTGACCAAGAGCACGAGTGAGAAGGTGTATATTGACAGGGGCGTAGCACCAAATTCTGGGCCCAGGTACAAACTTTGTTCATGGGCCCCCAATACTGTACATATTGCATTTTATTTAACCTTAACATCTTGTTGTTTTTATAATTAATGTGGGGTTTATTTGCTTCTAGAATATGCAAATATAGGTGGATTTAGTTTCTATATACAAGTGTTAATATAAAGGTTTTTCCAAGCTTCAGCAGATCAACTTGAATGCTTCATAAAGCTAATTTTAAAGAATGTTATTGCCATAACTAACTTGAGAACAAAACTTTTGTGTTTTGTGTCAAAACTATTGGGTTGGAACCTCTGCATTTTAGCTAACCTGTTTTAAACAATTTTTGCCCCGGATTGTTTCTTCACTAAAATCTTCTTCATCTTGCTTAATATGTTATACCACGGTCATTGAGAATGCCCGTGAGCAAACCCTCGGGATCGGGCGGTTTTAACGTTGCCTCGGTTTTAACGAGCGGCGGTCAGGCCAAACACCTCGGGTCCCGAACGGACTCGCGCTCTCTCCTCTGTCTTAAAAATATTACGTAGCAAAAAAGAAATACCGCTTTGTGCGTGCTGCTGGTCAACAGAGACACAACACTGACACCTGCGAGGTGCAGACACGTAAACTCACTGCTGTATTTCTTAGTCTATAGCGTGCGTATCAGCTGTTGAGTCCTCGCGCCAGCAGCAGCAGCAGGACGGGCCCAGAGGAATGAATGAAGGACTGGCTTTTACGCATGAGGAGCTGGAGATAATACACACGGAGTTTGGGCGAGAAACTGGAGGTGTGAGGAGCTTTGTATTTCAGGTCAGAAATACACAGACATCATGGCTTTATGATTGAATGTGTCAAACGAACATAATCGCCTTGTTACAGATTATTTAGGCTGGTGTCTAATCATTTTAAAACTAGATGCAGAGAGTTCTGCAGAGTTTAGTCATTTGTGTTCACGTTGTTATGCCCTGGGGCCGCCACGCAACCTCCGTGTCACAAAAAAAAAAAAAAAAAAAGTCGGGACCTGACGGGACCCGCAGGGTTTCTCGGGCGGGTCCCGTCACACGGGGCGTCGGGATTGGGCGGGAGCGTCATGAAAATCTAATCCCGTGCAGGTCTCTAATTCTAACAACAAATCACAAATCTAACTGTAGGCTACCATTCAGGGCCGGAGTGGGACTCATTTCAGCCCGGGAAAATTTTTAATGGACCAGCCTCTGATAAATAAAAATGTAAATATGTATGCGATTAGGCCTATTAATATTATTTTTTACTTTTATGAGTGGGTTATAGCGCCCCAGCAAAGTCAACTGTATCTTTATTTTTTAATATAACATGGTTTTGATATAATTCAGGGGGTCTGGGGGAATTCTCCCCCAGGAGAATTTTTAAAAAATCTGTGCAATTTCCTGCTTTTTGGTGAGTTTTAGATGTGATATTCTTATTGATATGTGATGTAATTTTACTATAATTAACAATATAATTATTATCAAATTCTAATATCAATTTAAAATGTTTCATGTTAGATGAGTCCCCCTTCAAAGGTCCTCTTTATTTTTAAACCGGCCCTGCTCTTCCCAGGGCAGACCGTGGAGAGGCACGGAGCCATTACGCAGCAGTGACAGTGAAGCAGGGGCTGTAGAAGCTCTAAAACAACACAAACTTCACTAAGGACGTATGAACTCATGTTTAGTATCACTTTTACATCTCCTGTGTTTTGAGACAGTGAATGAAATGCTTCGAAACGTCCCGTCAAATTCCGCGCCCGCCCCATTGAATGAATGGCAATTTTCACTAAAGGCGAAAACAATCATAACTCCGTGAATCTGAGGTCTATCTTCGTGAAATAAAAAGTGGCTGAAAGGTTGTGAGTAGTAGAGTGTCGCTGTCGACTTCAAAACACTCACAGGGCTCAAGATTTCTATTTTTAGCTTCATTAGGCGGGATCAGCCAGGTTACAGCACAGCAGCTTTACGCACATGCGGCTCTCTCTCCTCATGTCGCCGAGAGGGAAAGAGAGAGAGAGCGTGTGGAGGCGCAAATGTTTCTGAATGAGCCAAAGAGCCGCACTCTGATTGGTCAATAGCCGCACGCGGCTCGCAAGCCTCGGGTTCACCTCTGCTCTAGAGCGACTGCCTCGTGCTTTCAGCACGTCTCTGCGTCTTGGTCCAATCCGGCAACAGAACGGGAAATGTGGGCTGACTTGGGACGGGGCTGGGCCGCTCCAGTCACATCTGTATTGACATGTACATGAGCCACACCGGCCCTCAAAGTCCCCGCCTTCGGGAAGTCTCCCGACTCTCCCGATTAGCCACGCCGGGCCTGCTACCATTAATGGAAATGCCCAGTTTAATCATTAAATCTAAGTGTGATCTTTATCTTTGATTTTGAAGGGTTGATATACTGTACTTACTGTAACCTCATTCAATATTGAATCTCATTAAATTCATTTACATTTGTTGTTTATTCTTGTATAATTATAAACTAAATGAACAACTTATGCATTCTATTTTTTCATGGCAACAGTTGCTATAATTTCGTTAAGCTGAGCTCATCACTATAACAACAGACAAACAAATGTAAACAACTTCTATCAGTGTAGAGGAACTAGATTTGTGTAAAACACAGAAATAACTAATATCTCAGACATTAACATATCATAAACTAAATTTTACTGTTCACAGATGAGTTATTACACTTTGTAGCCGTGGTATAAGCACAATAAACAACTTGGAGCCGTGCGTTAAGCAGTTTTAACACACTCCACGTCGTGCGTTAAAACTGCATAACGCATGGCTTCTCGTTGTTTATTGCTTACATAATCTTTAGCTATAATATTTTTGTTAGTAATTTGGCTAATTGATATTCATCTTCATTCATTGATTTTCCTCCAAGTCCATTTGCTTATCTGATATCACAAATAACTGCATTTAGAGCAACAATATTTATCTGGCAAGAAAAAATGACCTGCTTTTAGGGCCCTTTCCTGCCCTGGGCCCCGGGGAAACTAGTACCATTTACCCCCCCAGTCCGACGCCCCTGCATATTGGTAAAGTGGGACGAGTAAATAATAAATCTAATAAAAGTCACTCAAAACTCAGTCTAGATAAAATAAACTTAAACGATATATATATTAAAAAATGCTTTCATACTCTCGTTTGTTTTTGTTTTTTTAATTGATTGTTTTTTTTTATTTTAGCTCCTCAAAAATGAATGTGTAACGCTTTAGTTTAATGTGTTGTATGATGAATGCTAAATGTTCAATAAATAAATAAATAAAATTAAAGTGTTAAAAGAGAGAAACCCGTGTGGAAGGTTTGTTTCGATCTGAGCCACACGAGGGCGCCATCACACAAGTGTAAATCCAACTCAGTTTTTAGGACTTTAAAGCTGCACGGTGGAACTTTCTGAAACGTGAAAAGTCTAAAACTCGAATCCAAATTAAAACTGTACTTTACAGGTTTAAATATATTTTATTCAGCGAAAGGAAACAAACAAGAGCCAAACCTGGACCAGTCAAAGTTTGTGGTAAAAACTCAGATTTATTATTTATCCAGAGCGACAAAGACATTTCAGTGACAAAAACACACTTTTATTTAAGTTTAGTTCCACACTGCAGCTTAAACATTAAAAGAGACGAAAGTCACGTTTGAGCAGCCAAGTCCAGGTCGGTCTGGTTAGTTAGGTCCAGGTCAAGGTCCAAGTCCAGTCAAATCAAGTCAGCTCAAAGTCAAGTCCAGGTCAAGTCCAGGTTCAAGCTCAAGTCCAAGTTTAGGTCCAAATCCAGGTCAGCAGGCCGTCAGGGTCACGTCATGGCACCTACCCCCCCCCCTCTCTCTCTCCCTCCTTTCTCTCTCTCCTCTCTCTTTACTCCCTCGCTTTCTCTCTCTCTCTCCTCTCTCTCTTTCTTCTCTCTCTCTTCTTCTCTCTCTCTTTCTCTCTCTCTCTTTCTTCTCTCTCTCTTCTCTCTCTCTCTCTCCCCCCTCCTCTCTCCCTCTCTCTCTTTTCTCTCTCCCCTCTCTCTCTCTTCTTTCTTCTCTCTCTCTTCTTCCCTCTCTTCTCCTCTCTCTCTCTCTCTCTCTTTTCTCTCTCTCTCCTCTCTCTCTTTTCTCTCTCTTCTCTCTCTTTCTTCTCTTTCTCTCTCTTCTTCCTCTCTCTCTTTCTCTCCCCCTCTCTCTCTCTTCTTCTCTCTCTCCCCTCCCTCTCTCTCTCTCTGGGGTCTGTCCTCGTGCGGTGGGCGTGGTCAGAGCTGGAGGAGAAAAGGGGGCGTGTCCGGGGGCGCGTGGAGCTCTTTATAACGTCCGTCCGCGCTGCTCTGTCCACAAAAGTCACGCGCAGACTCACGCACGGACTCACGCACAGACGGGACTGTTTCACGGACATCAGTCACACCACGGGCTCGTCCACGGCACGAGCGCAGGTTACGTCATGACGCAGCGGCGCAGCGACAGGTGAGTTTACAATCTTATATTTACTGTTATGTTTTTACACAGTTTGACCAGAGAAACGCGCGAGATTTCACTCAGAATCTCATTTTAACACCAGACAAATCACGTGTGTCTGAAGTTTAGTTTTTGATTAGGGTCAGTATGTTTTATAAAATGACGATAATATTGTTCTATTTTTCCAGTGATACCAAAAGTACTAATATTTGCTACTCAAGTGAAAAATGACTCCAGTAAAAGTAAAAGTCCAGCAGAAGTAAAAATACAAAAGTAAACACTGCAAATTTCGTACTTAAGTAACAAAGTAGAAAGTAAAATTACAAAGCTGATGTTATTGTCGTGTAAAATGCACTTTACAGTCAGACACTTGTAATAAAGTTAGATGTAATCATAAAGTTTTTCTTAAAGGAGGGTTTTTAGTTGTAAATAAGTAAACTGTTTGATCCTAAAAAGTCTCAGATAAACGCAGCACACGCTCTGAACCGAATAATAAAGTATTTTAGTTCTGATCAGGAGCAGGATGCAGCGTTCTGATTGGCTGAGCTCGGGTGGTCCTCGCCAGTTTCACTTTAAAAGATGAAAACAAGAACCAAAACTTAATATGAACCATGTGTTGAAGGATTTATGAGAGAAAGTTGCCAGATTTCAGTTATTCTAGTCTTATCAGGTCAGATTATTTCACTTGTTTCAAAACATTTCTGATGTTTCAAGAGATTTGAGTTTGAATTAAATTTGCCAGTGGAATGGTCAAAATGTCTTACGTCAACATTTGCATTTACAAACAAATTTATTGAAACAAACATCTCTAAAAAAACACAAGTGTGATGTTGGTTGTGTAAAAGAAATGGGAAAATTGTGTTGGTCAATTAAAGTGATCTCTGTATAACAATGTACGAACCGAAAAGAAATGGTATTATAATGGAATGTTAGGATGGCATTCACAGATATCTACAGTATGTAGTAGTTATGTCTAACGGGGGTGAGAGTAAATAAGTATTTTTACTTCTTCTCACTCCTTTTCAAGCAAGCATCAGCTCTTTCTGTGTAAAACAGATGGGCTTAATTGTTATGTTGATATTATGTTCTGTTATTAGCTCATAGTACTATGCTTGCTTGCTTGAAATAAATCTTTTCATTCATTCATTCATTCAAACAAGTTTTATAATCTCTGTACATCAACTAAAACCATCTGAACCAGAAAAAATACCAAAAATAAGATTAAAATCAAGATTTAAAGGTGAGGTATAAGTCTTACTTGTAAATTAGTAAACGTTGTGTTTTCCACTAAGAGTATATAATAGCCTAACTGCAGCACTTTGTGAAAAAATGAGATGACAGAGTACGCTCTGAATCAAATAATAAAGTATTTAGTTCTGATCAGGAGCAGAATGCAGCGTTCTGATTGGCTGAGCTTGGGTGGTCCTCTCCAGTTTCACTTTAAAAGAAAAAACAGGGTGTAAAGTCAAAATTGCAACCACAACTTAATACATATTTATGAGAGAAAGGAGTCAGATTTAAAACCTACATTGTGTTTGCAGAGTGAAAGTCAGCAGCCACAGCTTTAATTCTAAATGTATCAGAGACTCGTGGAAGTGTCTTGACTTACTCTTGAAAACCTAAAGGACAGATGTGTAATCTTATTTCATCTGAAGCTGTTTGAACTTGAACTAACGAGCTGTTTTATCTGGTAAAACCTCACAAACACGGCCGACAGCATGAATCATTTTCTTCAATATTCACAACTAAAGCAGAGAGACTTTGACCAGCTCGGCTTTGATCAGGTGAAGCAGCTGATTTTCACACTTCAAGCACAGTTTAAGTCTTAAATCTGACTATTTCCCTCTCATAAATCCTTATGGTTAATAAACTCGTCAGCTACAGTTTAAAACACGTTTACAGACGACAAAGTGAAACTGGAGAGGACCATCCATTCTCTCTTATTCGTTCAGACGGTAGTGAAAGTGCTGCATTAATCATGTATATTTAAATGGAAACACAAAGATTACTCATGTACAAGTAAAAAAGTAT
The DNA here is from genome assembly GCA_038363315.1 of Mugilogobius chulae. Lineage (NCBI taxonomy): Eukaryota > Metazoa > Chordata > Actinopteri > Gobiiformes > Gobiidae > Mugilogobius > Mugilogobius chulae. The sequence goes on from JBBPFD010000129.1 coordinate 47,243, forward strand.
GTTTCCCCAACGTTCTGTCATATTTAAAAGTCTAACTTTCCAAACATAATAACAGTTTGTGATCTAAATAAACTAAATGTTTGTTGTTTTTAGACGTTGAGAGAAAATGTGATTCTCTCTCGGCTAAAACTCTGCGTCAAACCTGAACAAACAGAAAACTCAGCTTGTGTGACGTGGTTACGTTTTACTAACCCCATAGGCAATTATTTAACAATTCTCCTTAAAATTAGTCAGAAATGTTTTGAAACCAGTGAATATTCTACAGTATGGAACCAATGAATTCAATCTAGATAAAACAACTCAATCAAAGCTATTTAACCCTTAGATGCATAAGTTAAGCTGTTATTTTGAGAAATCTTTGAAATGAATTGCAGTTAGTTTCATGTTTCAGTTATTCCTCAACAGCCGATCTCACAGTAAAGTGTACATTTACCACGACATAACGCAACATGTAAATTACGTATGATTAGCACGAGTTTATGGCTCTTTTGTGTAATTATAGTAGCGTCACAGTCCCAGTTCATTTCAATTGTGGTTGTTAAGACGTGTTCTTATTTATGAAAATTAACAAAATCTTAACCTGCCTCAAGCCCCAACCTAGTAACTTTTTGCCTGAACTTAACCGTTTCACCTGAAGAAAACGTCTCCACGTGGACAAGACCAAAACTCGTGTCATTTTTACTCTTTTTTAGAGATAGACCGATATATCGGTCAGCCGATATATGGCCGATATCAGCGCATTTTATTATATCGGCCATCGGCCTCAATTTTGGTCTTGAAGGCCGATTTAAATTTTTTATTTTTTTTTATTTAATTTCTTTTTAGTTATTCAGTTTCACATTTTGTAATGAAAGAAACTAGAAAACATTAATTATCGTAAAGAAAAAGTCAGTTTTTTGATCAGGCACAGTCTGGGCAGCCATAGCCAGAAGGACCCCTACACACACTAGAGCAGGGGAGGAGCACTAAGCCTCAGCACCAAAGTTGAACGGAGAGAAAAACATGGTAAGATTCTTTTCTCTTTCAATATACTTGTATATTCTGCATTAACGCTTAGCGGCAATTTCGAACTTTTGCTTGCAAGTCCTCTGTAGAAGCCATCACTGGGTGTTTGTTTACAAGAACACATGCAAGTGCTTCCTTTCGTCGTGCTGTTGGCAGCACTCGGGAAAACGACACACTGTCATTAAAAGGGTGAAAACAACATCAGAATTGCATATCGGCCACTGAAATCGGCATCGGCTGGTCAAATCGCGTAAAAATCGGCATCGGCATCGGCCACCCAAAAACCCATATCGGTCGATCTCTACTCTTTTCATATCGTGCTAAATGTACGGCGTAACATAAGTACTAACAGGACTGATATCGTGCTAAAATACGCTATTTTTGTGTCGTGCTAAATGTACGCCTTCTAGTGAGACTGTGTTGACCTCAACAAACTTGTTTATGACATGAGGCCATAGCATTTTAAACATTTGAAAATTTACTTTTTAAGAAATGTCATTTTTTGTATCACTGCCCCACTCTTCCATAAGTGGGTCAAAAATGACCTCAGTCAGTTCTTATGGAATCTCAAGGGTAAGCCCTTTTGACTCTTATCAATTGTACTTGTTGGTTTACATTTACTGTGGCATCAGGAGGTTATTTTGACTCAGCATCACACATGTAAGGTTCACCAACACACAGAGACTCTTTCTCACAGAACTGTCAAAGGAGTTTGTGACTCCAAACATGAAAAGTCGACAAAGTGACTCAAACCTACCAACCTACATCACTGTAGCACTGGGAAGGTGTTTAGTGACAAAGTCCACAGTCCACACTCATGAGAGAAGGACACAGGACCAACAGAAGAGACACATGTCAGATTTGTCCAATAAACAAGGACCACAAAGCCACTAACTGCTGCTGGAAAAGCAGTATTCCTGTGACTGATCACAGCCAAAAGACAGTAGTTTGTAACAGCTGCACACAGAGAGACAAGAGAACATGTTTTGTGTGTGTTCATGTGTGTGGACAATGTTATAGTCCCAGTTATAGTTGTATTTTTTGTTCGTCCTCCATAATCAGACCGACAGTCACAAAATGGATTTTGACATTTTTTAACCTGATTGATCTGTGCTCAAATATAAATAAAAACTGATAAATTAACATGTCAAAAATGTTCTTTTGTTGTTCAAAAGATAATACAAATCATCATCTTAAAGCAAAGTTAAAGTGTTATGCAAAATGCTTTGATTCTAAGTAGGTCATTTTCAACTCCACTCACGGAAGAGTGTAGTGGTCGGCCATGCATCGAAGGGTTAATCAGTCTGGTTAACAAAACACCAATAATGACGATTGGACCCTCCAGAACTTGTCTGTGGCTCTACCTCGTTGAAAAATGATTGCCCAGCCCTGCACTACAGCCTTTAAGTTGTGTTTCTGTCTCGTCCACTTGATTCATCAGGTAAAACTCTGCACTATACTCCTGACTTTTCAATGTATTTTCAAACTTTTTCCAAACTTGTCCTTGATTCATGTAAACAAATCAAGTTAATCTACTGAATAATGACAAAGTGTGAGTTTTAAACTTTACACCTGACCAGAAATGAACCAAAAACCTTTCTAATCTCAGTGTTGTCGTCACGTTTAAATACGACGAGTTTGAGACAGTTTGGTCGTGTTTGGAGTGTGAGAGTTCAGTCTGTGCTCATCTGTTTTTAGCTCAAACGTAAATGTAAATGTAGTTCAACTTTTGTCATTTTTTACGTTTTGGCGGGAAACCTCAAACCGTCCCAAACCGAACCAGGTCAAAACCACTTCCTGCGGTTTCGACCGGGGTTTCCACGGCGACACGAAAAGAACTGCTTTAGTCACAGGAAGAAACCCCGACCCAGGCTGACCCAGGCGACCCAGGCTAAAGTTAGAACAGTGCGGTTTGTCACAGTTTTACATAAAAAGTCAAAAATATAAAACTTTACGTCATAAAAACTGAAATATTTAGTCCTGTTTTAGTCCTGGTTCAGGTCTGTTTTAGTCCAAGTTTAGTCCAGGTTTAGTCCGGTTTAGTCCTGGTTTAGTCCTGGTTTAGTCCTGGTTCAGGTCTTGTTTTGACCCTGGTTTAGTCCAGTTTAGTCCAGGTTTAGTCCTGGTTTAGTCCAGGTTCAGGTCTTATTTTAGTCCAGGTTTAGTCCTGGTTTAGTCCAGGTTAGTCCTGGTTTAGTCCAGTTTAGTCCAGGTTTAGTCCTGGTTTAGTCCTGGTTTTAGTCCTGGTTCCAGGTTTGTTTTGGACCCTGGTTTAGTCCAGCTTTAGTCCAGGTTTAGTCCTGGTTTAGTCCAGGTTCAGGTCTTATTTTAGTCCAGGTTTAGTCCAGGTTTAGTCCAGGTTTAGACCTGGTTTAGACCAGGTTTAGACCAGGTTTAGACCAGGTTTAGTCCAGGTTTAGCCTGGTTTAGTCCATGTTTAGTCCAGGTTCAGGTCTTGTTTTAGTCCAGGTTTAGACCTGGTTTAGTCCAGGTTCAGGTCTTGTTTTGATCCTGGTCCTCGGAGGTTGGATCTGTGGAGACTTTGCTCTTTACAACTGTCTCTTAGAAACACTTCAGACGAGAAAGTTGTGACTCTGAGCGGACTTTAGAGTCTGGTTACGATCCTGAGTCCGGTTACGATCCGGAGTCAGTCTGGTTACGATCCTGAGCCTGGTCCTGAGTCAGTCTGGTTACGATCCTGAGCCTGGTCCTGAGTCAGTCTGGTTACGATCCTGAGTGAGTCTGTGAGAAACTCTGATGAAATCTTACATAACGTCATGTTTCTGATGTCAAAATATGAACTTTCACAAAGGTCACGAGAAACTGGACCAGGAACCGGGCCAAGACAAACCAGACCAGGACAGGACAAGACCAGGACTGTGCCAAGACCAGACCAGGACCCAGACCAGACAGGACCAGACCAGGACCAGACCAGACCAGCAGGACCTATAAGCACACACAGAACATGTCTTTGTGTTTGTCCGGTTGAAGCTCTGGTCTTTATGACACATGAGACTTTTAAAATCATTGTGACGTTATTTTAACCCTTCGCTCTCTGTGTCTGTCCTCAGATGACCTGCTCCTGCTCCGACTCGGACACTGGGACCTGGAGCGCTCTTTCTTCAGTTCAAACTTTACAGGACACACACCTGGACCTGGGGCAGTTCTTTGTGTCTTTTCTTTTGGCTCACACTCTGGAACACTTCTTCGGTCGCTCAGACTTGGAGCGGTTCTTTCTTGGGTCCAGACCTCCGGGACACGTCTTGTCTTCGGGTTCAGACTTTGGGAGCCACATACTTGGACCTGGAGCAGTTGTTTCTTTCGGCTCACACTCCGGGACATGTCTTGTTTTTGATCCAGACTCTGACACTCTGACCTGGAGCAGGTTCTGGTTACTCTGCACCCTCCGACCTGGAGCAGTTCTTTTCCGGTTCAGACTCTGCGACGTGTCTTTTCCTCGGTCTCTGGGACACACTCTGCAGGACACATCACCTGGACAGCTTTGGAACAGGATCTAGTTGGAGCGGCGCTTCCTCCCGCCGCTCGAGGGAATGGGAAGCGCTCGCGTGAACAGTCGCTACAGCGCGGTGACCTCAGACGACATGAAGCTGGCGGTGGCGAAGGGCAAGGCGAAGGCGGCCCGTCCGCAGAGCCGGCTGGTGAAGAAGGACGGTCGCTGTAACGTGACTTTTCTAAACGTGAGTGAGAAGAGTCAGCGCTACCTGTCCGACCTGTTCACCACCTGTGTGGACGTGCGCTGGAGGTACATGCTGCTCATCTTCTCTCTGGCCTTCCTGCTGTCCTGGCTCTTCTTCGGTTGTCTCTTCTGGCTCGTGGCGCTGCTGCACGGAGACCTGGAGGTCAAAGGTCAGGAGGTGGGAGGTCACAGGAAGTGTCTGTCTAACGTCAGCTCCTTCACGGCGGCGTTCCTCTTCTCTGTGGAGACTCAGACGACCATCGGTTACGGTTACAGATACGTGACAGACGAGTGTCCGCTGGCCGTGCTGGCCGTGGTGCTGCAAAGCATCGTGGGATGTATCATCGACGCCTTCATCATCGGCGCCGTCATGGCCAAGATGGCCAAACCTAAGAAACGCAACGAGACTCTGGTGTTCAGTCAGAACGCCGTCATCAGCCTGAGAGACGGCCGTCTGTGCCTCATGTGGAGAGTAGGAAACCTGCGGCGCAGCCACCTGGTGGAGGCGCACGTGCGCGCGCAGCTGCTGCGCTCGCGCGTCACTGAAGAGGGAGAG